>JAOEHI010000024.1:5664535-5699122 GCA_025447815.1 Percopsis transmontana
GATATAAATATATATATATATATATAGATATATATATATATATAGACAACAAATCATAAAATGGGTACAATTCCATGTTGTAGTTGACTTACCTGATCTTTAGATTATCACTGCTTTAGACCCACTGTTACCACACTAAACCAGCACTTTATTATTTATAAGTATTGTTGACATGTCTTGTTGGTAATGTTTACAGACTAGGACACTGAGCTGCACTAATTCTACTGTTGCGCTCGCTGCACGTCGCCCTAGATACGAGCGTAAAATGTATATCTAAACGACAGCCAGCCCGCAACCATCCACACCCCGGGTCCTAGCCACGGCGCCCCAGTGTGGGATTGGCCTTGGCCACCGTTCGCGCCTGGGCATGTGGGAGATTAACCGAGCTGGCCTGCTGTCTCAGCAGGCTTCTGGACTCCCCTCAGCTCAACCGGGCCAATCTGCCAGCTAGCCTCCTGCTCCGCCGAGCCGTGGCAGCGGGACACCGCGAGCCCGGCCCGCCTTCATTACGCCTGCCAGATGGGCTGAGAATTAGATTCGAACTCCCACCGCAGGAGGGCGGAGCGATGTGGAGGAGCACAGGGATGAGGCGAGAAATTGGGAGGGAGGGTGGGTTGGGGGGGGAGATAAAGTAATGGTTTTTGTTTTCATTTACGTTGCAAGTTATTACATTTTAATGTAACACCCCTGGGACCTGGCAGCATTAAATGCCTGTTCTTGAATAATCGACAATAACCGCAAGCAAATGCTGGGGAGAAATGAAATTAGTGAGCACAGCAATTTGGCACAGTGATTATCAGCTCCTCGGAGGCACATCCTGATGATTTAAGAATGCTAACATTTAAGCAAGTCAGATCTCATTACTCTTCAAGGTTAAATCGGGCTGTGTCGGAGGGGAGGCAGCTGCTCGATTGAAAATAAGTTTTCCTTCTCTCTCTCTCTCTCTCTCTCTCTCTCTCTCTCTCTCTCTCTCTCTCTATCTCCTTTTGTTCTCGCTCTGCTTTCTCACTTCGGCACCAGCTCCGTCACAAAACTGAAGTGGCTCAGGGCTGAAATCTGTCAGGGCTCGGTGACACCTGGTGCCAGCTCTTAATTGGATCAGCAATATTCCGTTTCTAAGGTATAATTTGTCCTCTGCTACGGAGCATTACTTGCGCCATGCGAGTGTCAGGCTGCTTCCAACTCATTATGAATCGGTGTATTTCTGTATGCTGCAGGTGCCTGTTCACATAGTGTGAACGTATGGCCAGACTGATTGGATAACACCCACCCCCCACCCCCTTTCAATCAACCCAAAGGAAACGTGTCTATTATTTTGCAGACCATGGCTCCTTCATACTGTATTTTTCTCCGCTATTCTCTCTTGCTCTATGGAGGCCGACACGATTTTCAAAGCAATTTAATCCCTGGCATCTTCTGGTCCAGTGTTTACGTAAGACAGCCATTCACATCTGTTCTCTACACAACCTTGATCCAATTAGGTGACACCAGACAATGGCTTACGCCTCCATAAGCCCAACACAGTTGTCCCCAAGAACACAGAGGCTTTTCTTTTTCTTCTATTACGGAGCGTCAGATCCTTTTAAGGGTGTTTACCCGGCGTCAGTGTGTGTCAGCCCCTCGCCTCCAAAAGGAGCCTCAGCTGGGGAAGTGATAGGCGATGAGGATAATAATGTGAAGGGGGATGCAGATCTACTTTGCAGCAATCCTCCATGATAAATCCTCCCCTCAGCTGCACTGTGCCAGGCAGTGTTGGGGGTGGTGGGGGGGCCGATGGGTTGGACGATATTCTCGGCTTCCTAAAATCAAAACATTTTCTCGCCAGTGATGAGCTGTATTTAAACCAAGGCAGCAGCGACAAAGCTACTTTGGGGAATACGTCGATTAGTTTTCTCCGAGCTGTTTATTTATTTTTTTAAAGCAGGAGGGGGAAAACATTGCAAGTCAAATGTAATCATGCCACCGTCGGGTTACGCACCGTCTCGAATAATATTACGCTGTCGCCTGGCTTTGCTTACATCAGACTCGTAATTTGAATTTCTGAGGCTCAAGTAAGAAAGTTGATGTTAATCACAGCCAATCACTGATGTTATCGTTGCTGTTGTCCTTGTTTATGGCAGCTTTATTAGCTTTTGTCAGTTTTTTTTTTTGTTGCCTAAATTATTATTCATCATCCACATTGTTTGATATAGACATTTTTTGTCACAAACCCTCAAAAATAAGTGCTTCATAGTTTGCAACGCCCCTCATGAACATAACATAGCATCAAAACATATTAATATATAAACAAGCATGAAAATCATATATTATTATTATATACATTTATAAAACTATATTCATAAGTACAATTAAAAAATTGTCTAGATGTTGAAACTATTTTGCCGCCCCCCCCAAGCGATCCATTGCAGCCACCACTAGTGTACAAAGATGGTGTCTGTAATAACGGCTTCAGTTTTCCCCTTCTTACCAGTTGGGAAAACTGTGCCATATTTGATACATGTACCTAGCATTTGGTCTTTGTTTAGGCCGATAGGATTTCTGGGTTTTAGCAGGGTTATCCTCGGGAACAGACTTCAAATTGTAACCAGGCATTTCCACATGAAACATTTATGCTTAAGTATGATTAGTAGAGATTAAGGTGGGTTTGTTTTGCCTCTTAGAAAGCCCCATGACAGTTTGGAAATGGATTGAAAGCAGCTTTCACATGCACAGCCTACTTAATCCCTCGCCAAGAGTTCTCACCCACCTTCGCTGAATTATTTACGTTCAATGTCTGCCACTCAGGCAATGGAGCCTTAATGCAGTGTGTTACATTATCTAAACATTAAACCAGCAGAGAATATTACATGAAGGCTTTTCAAGACCTGTTTTACAAGACAGAATTATTAAAGGCAGGTAGGGTGACGTATACGTACTGTATGCTGGACTGAACTGAAACGGAGTTGTGTTTTGCGGACGTCTACGTACTATAGCATGTTCTCGATGTCCAACACTGACAGAATAGACAGAGGAGTCATTCCTCAAGCAGCTCATGTGAATCTCTTTCACGAGCCAAGCCATTCTGCTATCATGTATCCCATTTTCATATTGTCTGTATCATGTATATGAGACCGAGCCTCCGCCCAGGCAGAATGATACAATCCCCAATCATTCATACTTAATGATAAAGAATGGATTTGGACAGGGCTACTTATTTGACAATCATTGAGGTGCCACCGTGATGGATGGCGGAGAGGACTCGGCTCCCCACCCCACCCCACTCCCACCTCATAACCGCGGCTCCTGTTGCGTCCCACCTATTTATTTTTCCTGCCCTGGTCTCAAGGTCTCGCTCCACTTTAAAAGAGAAATATCAAATTGAATTAAAATTGCTCGCTCACCCAAAACAGGAGCTTGCGCGCCTTAAAGATCACACATCTGTTCCCCGCGACTCACTGTTGCAATGTCAATCCCTCTCTTTCTCCGGGCGCGTGGTAATGTGAATTATTCATGCCAGCGGGGCCACGGCGTGCTTCATCATGTTAAAGTGCCCATGACATTACTGATGGAGCCACCAACGGCCCTGTGCAGCTAGCTATGCTAATGCATCTGGAAGGAGACACGGAAAGAGGAGGCCTGCTTGCCAACGCTTGTACGGAGGAGATTGGGACGATGAAAACACAATCTCCCATTAGGAATGAGTAGTGTAACTGTGTCCTACCAATTTTAAGTGAATACATAAATATACTAGCCAGCCAGCCAACCAACCTGAAAATGCCTTCATAATGACTAAATTATAACAACAATGTGCGCTACTGAACTGTTAAACCCTCGACTCTGTATCCTCCCTACCAAGCAAAGGTACGGACCGGATGCCGGATTGGTTTTGACTTTTATTTTGTTTTCTAAAGCTTCTTCATACTTTTAATAATCCTACAAAGCTGGTCACAATCTCTACTGATAGTATATGTTCAAAATTCATTGTTTCATAGTTCAAATTGTTGTAATATTGAATTTAAGATGTATTTGCATTTTGGATGAAAACTTGAAATATACCTTAAATCAAATTCTACAGTACAACAGCAAACATGGGTATAACTACGGGTTACAGTACAGTGGCACACCTACTGCGACAGGGGGTTAATTGATAGTGAACATCTGTGGAAGGACCTAATATTGATATAAGGAAGCTACAGAGTCGAGGGTTTAGCAAAAGTTCAGTAGTTTTAAACTAAATGTTAACTAAAGTAAAACAAAATCTCTAAAATGCTAAGGGCAGGATAGTCCAGTGGTCTAGGACTCCAAACAGGACTCACTGTTTGGACTCCCAGCCGGAAAGTCATGGGTTCAAATGCCAGAGTTGGCCTACCTGTAAGCATCCTTGAGCAGGTACAGTTACAGCAGATGCTTTTATCCAAAGGGACTTACAATTACATTGTTCTATTACATGGAGCAGGTAGGGGTTAGGCATCTTGCTCAAGGATGGTTACAGGTAAGCCGACTCTGGGGCTTGAACCCATGACCTTACAGCTGGGAGTCCAACACCTAGACCACTAGACTATCCTGCCCCCTAGCAAGATGCCTAACCCCTATCGGCTCCATGAAACAGCACGATGTCATTGTAAGTCGCTTTGGATAAAAGCGTTTGCTAAATGACCTAATTGTAAATGCAATTGTAATTATAATTGGTAAGGAATTGCATGGCTGATTCATACAGTATCCATCTGCTGCGAAAAGTAAAGTAGCAGAAATACCATATCATACCTAATGCCTAATATTACCTAATGTAATGCAACACCATCTCTTCGCGTCCCCTAGCTTCAGAATTTTCTTGCAGAAGGCTCTACAGGATAGAATACAGCAGTGTGTGTGTGTGTGTGTTATACTGTATCTGAAAGACAAATAGAAAGCTGTCTGAGAGTGTCATGGCTAGCTCGTACTTGCTGTGTAGCTCTCTGGGAGCTCTAATGGTCGGCTGTATTGTAACCCTGAAATTCAATAAGCCAGCTCGGATTGTAACCACGATGAATTAACTTTGATCGTGATATTACATGTAGAGCATCGATTTATCTTCCGGAAGAATAGATGCCTGGGTTGAATGGCACTGTAGTGCACATAATGTCTGTCCGCCGGGACAGGCCATCATCATTCAGACCTGCTCCTTTTTTTGTCCTTCAGGTGTTTTGTATTCACGGCTAAGAATGCTCTGATTGATGGCGATTTCTAAGCAGCAGACTATCATATTTCCTATCTCTGTCTATCTGCTCAACAGATGCATGCAAATGGACTGAACCCAACTGTTGTGATTTTCAATGTTGTAAATCGATCTCGCTATGAACCGGTACAATCTGGTAAAAGGTGGAAAAAAAGAAGAAAAAATAGACACACAGACACGCACACAGACAACAAGGACCGAAAGGGAGGAACGGAAACTGCCTTCACTGTTTGTGTTCAAGCGGCCTCCGAGGTGCTCTTTGTGAAGTTCATTCTCGCTTTTTTTTTTTTTTTCAGAAAACCGCCCGCACATATATAAAAGTCCCGGGCGAGATGAGCACAACTGATACTGCGGTTCCCACACGCTCTGCCTTCTGAAATTTCACAAGCGATAGCGGTTACTGACAGAGGGGCGCCCGATAGTATCTCACCTGATTAGAAAAAAAGACAGCGAGAGAGAGAGAGAGAGAGAGAGAGGAGTGTGAAAAAGAGAGAGAGAGAGGTGATGCAAGACAAGTTGAAAAAAAAATCAGGCAGATAGTGAGCCTCATCCGGCCTCTGAGGTTGCGTGTGTGTGTGAATTGACACATTGCCTGCTGCTTTCTGATCACACCATGCTCGCCACAAACGAGTAGTTGAGTCAAAACGAAAAAGTTCCACGCCACACATGTTGGTGCTTTATCCTAAAACAAGATTAGACCTTTTGAGTCAGATTTTAGCTTTTGTTTCCATTGATTTTTTTTTCTTTTTCTTCTTTCAGTGCTGCCATTGAGCTGCTCTGAATAACTGATCTCTTTCCAACTTCCTTTACCACTGCTCTGAAGGCCTGAGATAAAGGCCTGCACATATGCAACCCACGTGAACCCGCATGAACCCACATTCGGGCCGATCGGCTAATCCGTTATTCCTGCATGGGCTGCATTCCACCCCACAGTTTATCGTAAACACTGTCACACCTTGACGTTTACTTTCGCCTTTGGCCTTGTGGGCACTTCTTTGTGTATGTATGTGTCGAGGAGTTTTGTATCTCTGTATCTCTGTATCTCTGACATAAGAAAATTAGGCCATAAATAATAAAGTTGAGAATATAATGACTCCGATGCCTGCCACTGGGTCACATTTGCTGCAAAATCTGCCGAATTGTTTTTTCTCGCTATACAGCTTGCTAAACATCTGATGTTCTCAAGGAAATATCACTATGCCTCTCAACTCTCAACTATTATCTTGACTACAAACATACCAAAGATTAGAGATTAGAGGAATCTCATTATTGTGAGGTAATGGGAAAATGTAGTCTTTACTTTAGGAAACGCTATTGCTTCCACAAAAGTCTTTGATTTTAATATTAACATACAATAAACTCACAAGGTCAATATAGGATTGCCAGCCAGTGTAAGATGGGTGGTTTCATACCTGCTGCGTTCTTATACTGTGAAGGCAGGTTTTGGATTTACCGATGGGTTAGGTGGATGGTTTACGTGTACTGTATACAAATGCATACAGAAACATCTAGAATGAATCTACAACACTTAGACTGGGGTCAAGAAGGCACTCCTTCCACCATACATTATTATACAGTATTATACAACAGATAGAACGTATAGTGTAAATCTTGTTCAATGTTTCATAGTTGAAACTCTGATGAAGGGCTCGCCTCATCTGCTTTGCTCTGCAGTCATTTTGGTGTGGCTCAAACAAGGCCGTTCATGTGACATTCAGGAAGGGGAAACACCCCAGGGGCTCAAACATGAGCCTGGCCCCACGTAGGCATGAGATCTGGCCTGAAAATAACCAAGGAGCCATGCCCCTTGGGACACTGGATTGCTGCAACACTGTGATTCTATCTCAGTCAGACCAGCCATTCTCGTTTTTGAGAAACGAGGAAGGAAGGAAGGAAGGAAGGAAGGAGGTGGGTTTGCGTCTGCCTGTATTTTGATATTCGGACTATGTCTGCCCTATTTTTCCCCCTGCTGTCTGATCAACTGAGATCTAATGAACTCCATTATGACGGCGTTCAAGCTAGTATACACTGGTGTCTGAGTTATTAACAAAAGGATTTATGCCTGTTGTGTTGCTAGCTCTGGAAAATTTGATTGGGCACACGACATCCCTTAGGTTGCGAGACACACTAGATTCCAAAAACTATATATGTAGACTATTCAGAGTCTCTATAATTGGCACAATCTCTTCATTTTGGCTTTCCCAAATTCAAGTAAATTGACACGCGTCAAAAAAGGTCTGCCCAAATATGCCCCCCAACCCCCACCCCGTCTCCTCCCCTCGGAGATGCTTGTTAGCAGAGCTGCCATAGGCCCTCATTGGTTTGACGGCTCAGTCAAAATCTATTACCCTGAGTGGGAGCCCGCGCGTCTCATAACTGACACCAAATATTGGTTTTGCAGATAAATCCTAAAAAAAGCCACATTAATGAAGAGAAAAATAAACATAGGGCTTGTCAGTAGAGTGTCGGTGGCCGTTCTCTGGGGGGAACCGTCTCGAGGGTCTGGGAATAGCTACAGCATCGCCCCAACATGGGTGCCATGTCCTCACAACCCTCCCCAGTCTCGCAGCTACCCGAGGCAGCGCTGGCATGAAGGTAACGAGACAGGAACACTCTCTCATTTTACCATACACCCAACTTCCAGTCTAAGAGCGAGCCTTAGGGGTAATGTTAGGTCTTTTCATAAGTAACAAAGATGTAATTAGACAAATTAGCTCAGCAGACACTCGGGGTTGCGTTTTTAATGGCTGTGTGTTGCCTAGGTTGGTAATTAGCAGGCAGTCGCTGCTCTGAAAGCACACATTTCACCCGAGGCCTCACATCCGTAACCTGACAACCAGGAGCGGTAGGGAAATGAAGGCTTACGTTTCCCACAGGCTTTGTTTGTTTCACTTGCCAGCCAGGTTTGATGTCGGAATTCACGCAGAGACGCCATCCCGCTCTCTTGTTTATGCCCTTGTATCAGGTTCTTCCTGGGTGAGAAATCAAATGGATGTGTTCTTACCTGGGAGGCACAGACTTTCATTTGAGCCAATCACCTTTATGGCTCAATTCATCAGGGCATCGGTCTGCGTGTCCAGGTCTCTTGTTGTGAGTAGCACCCTGGGAGCTGATGAGACATTTCCACACACTGAGCTCCTCTCCCACTTTTAATGACTTGCCGATGGTGATTTTTCACCAAGCGCCTGTTTTTATTGGCTTTGAATAAATTCCCCTTCCCCCTGACACTAGACATTCTCTTTAAATTAGATGGAAGGTGCTGAATGCCAAGTCGGAAATGGCCTTGGCAAAATGCAGATTGACTTTTGAGGGGATTTATATTTCTGTTTACTGTATGTGTCCGTATTAAATGCGGGGCACGTCGCCTCTCTCAGATGTGGCTTAAGCTGTGAGCATCTAGCGTTGTTACAGTGATGTTTATCTTCCTGTGGAGCAGAAAATTGATTTTTCTTTTATCACAATTTTGCAGTTTATTTAATACAACCTTGAACATATTCTAAGGCGTATTCCGTACGTAGATTTAGATTTGATAAAAGTATGTATAATGAACCTTGAAATAATTATCCAAGCAGAAATGTACTCCTGTAGAGGATGTGCTAGCCATAGTCGAAAGCACTGGGTCAGCTGCTACTGTTCATGTTAGCTTATATACTGTACAGTATATATATATTAACATATATATATAACAAAAAAAGGTTGTGTGCTCATATGTTGCTAATTTGATATTTACCATTGTTGTCTAAGACTTCCTTGGCCTGGTATCTGGTTTATAATCTCAATTGGGACTACCTAGCTGGATATAGAACACATGAAACCAAAATATAGCCTACAGAACAAGCCCAGAACAGAAATGGCCTTGACAGTATTGAGCCACATACTATATCCATGTCCTAATTGTTGTGAAGGGTTGGCACCACATTCTGACCCGGGCGACAGAGTAGGCAGATTGCTTGGGGATAAATATGAGGAGATGGCAAACAGGCATCCGGAGGAGCTGTGTGGACCAGGGAGAAAAGACAAGAGCTTACCGCCAGACAGTGGGGGCTGGACTGAGAAATGGACGACATGGAGGACGGCAGTTCTCAGTCCAAAAGAACCAACACAGAGTAATGTCAACCAGCTCACTCCAAGGATATTGCCAAGACTACCAAAGTGAGAGAGCAAGATAGATGGTGAGAGGCAATCTTACAGGGAGGGTTGTTTTAGCCATATGCATGTGATTTGAAGTGAAGAAGGTGTGAGGTAGGTACAGTATATATGTTTTTATGTTTAAGTTGAATTTTGATACTTACAGTTATGGTTCAGTTCTAGGCATGGGAACTGAATTCGCATAATAGAGCGGCTGTCCTGCTTTGTTAGACACTGTGCAGTTGTGAGAGGTCAGAAAACGCCCATGCTGTCCTACTGTTAGCTTTCAAGCAACATTGTCCAGGTGCAGGTCATGTTTCCCATCTGCTGTCATCCATAGTGTATGGATGTCTATCCAAATGCACATTCAACTGATAATTCATAGCCAGAGTGGCGCAAGTTAGAATGAATCAATTCCCGTGTTGGAAGGGAATTGCTGTGATCCAATAAGCAGCAGTCGTCCGAGGGCACAATCTGAGTTGAAAAATACTTTTAATTTTCAGCGTCACCGTTTCACAGGCCTGTATTGTGGCTCATCCATTCTAGCTGATGCTTTTAGACTCCTCTAATGTAATCTCTCTTCTCTCTTTTTCTCCCTCTGTCTCTCTCTCTTTCTCTCTGTCCTTATCTCACTCTATCCCCTCTCTCTGCCTCTCTGCACTGGGCTTGCCTGTGGCACAAGATGTGTTGGATCATTTGATTCCAGCTAATAACCAGAGTTAGCCCAGAGAAAAGCACAAATGAGTTGTGGCCTCCCTTAAGAGGGAGAGTTCTGCGCTCTCTCTCTCTCTCTCTCTCTCTCTCTCTCTCTCTCTCTCCCTCTTTCTCTCTCTCTCCCTCTTTCTCTCTCTCTCTCTCCCTCTCTGATTCATTTTAGTTTAACTACCTTATTAGCATGACATATATGCAATATGTGTTGCTACAGTACAGCTACAAATGTTATGAATTAGAATACAATATGAGAAGTATAGTGACAACAAGGCTAATAAAGATTAAGGATAATAACGATTTGGCATATAATATAAAGGATGACAATGACAGTTAAATAACTTAATAGATAATTAATAAACAGGTATTGGATTCAATTAATTCAAGATTGATGTAATCTCTCTCTAAACTAGCCTCTCCGGCTAAATGGAAGCTAATGGTGGTATTGGGGCCCGGTTTTACTTTGTATAGGATATATAATGTTTCTATAGTATAACCTATAGTATAGCCACGCAAACATAGACATATACTGTATTATAGCACTGCACCCATGTGTAAAAGAAAACACTTCTCTATTGCTGCTTTTTGATTAGCGAGAGAAAGGAAGTGGTAATGAACTGTGAAAGCGCTGTTTCCTTTCATTTGCAGACGAGGCATCAGGCTCCTGCTGCCAAACGCCACTGCGTATCACCGTTCTGCGCCGACCAAACGCTCCCATTAATTACCTCTGGCATCTCTCACTGGCCCTGGCGTTGTTATTCAGTGTCAGCACAATTCCTTGATGCTGGCAATGATGGCATGCCAAGTTATATATTGGGCATTATGAGGCCTGCTTTTGGTGTTCTGGTTTCATTTGAAGTGGTAGTCTAAGATTTGTAAGATTATTTTATGTATATATTTTATATATATAATATTGCTCAACCTTCCCCTTTTGGGCAGGCTTTCTCTCCATATGTACTACTGAATTAGCATAAGTTTGCCATCAATCTATATATCATTTATTGTTTAAAAGGAACTACTTTGAACACATTTGTGACGCTATATTGTTTGGATCATAATCAGCCCATTTTCGAGTTAATAGTGCTAGGGTCCCCTCTTAATTCCACTCTGCCCCCTCTGGCCAATAAATTAACATTTCACCTGTAAACTGTGCCCCAGTAATTGTATACTATTACAGCTGAAGTTACTATAACATAGGCATAGACAAACAAACAGACAGAAAGAGAGATACATTTACATACATAAAGATAGCAGACAGACGGTATTGTTACTATTGTTGCGTCTATGCCAATTAATGTGTTTTCAGATTTGCTGCATTGTTTGCACCCAAACATCTCTCACCCAAAACACGTTATTGTTGTAGCGTTTTTAGCACTTCAGTTCATCGCTCTACCTCAGGAAAAAAGTGTGAAATCACATTTCCTTCTCTCTCGCCCGCAATCTGCAATAACAGCGTGTCTCGCACGGACACCAAGAGACACTCAGCGTGCCAGAGTGTGTATCAATCTTTTGTCATATTATCCGGAGGAATGACAAGCTCAAATGAGCCAGCGCGGCAATTACCACAGTGAGAAATAAACGTGTGTGTGTGTGTGTGTGTGTGTGTGTTTGTGTGTAATTGTTCAGGGTGTGTGAGGTTAGTGGCAGGGCCGCCATACTGCTTGCTGATGAGATACCTTGCCGGTGTTGTCACCCTCCTTCTCCCCACACACACACAAACACAACGCGACACTAGAACACCTGTAATTAGGCGGTGCATAGTGCACGGGCATATTCCCACTAGTATGCACACACATACGCACGCAGACAACAGGTCCGCGGTCCTCTAAACAGGCCCTGTGGTGCTCACAACGTGCACACGGCGACCTAGCCCTGTCCTGTATGTGTACGTGTGTGTACGTGTGTGTGCATGTGTGTTGTTACGAGTGCCACTGAGCGTGTATGTATCTTGTGGCCGGCTGTCGCCTCTAAACAGCAATGGTTCCAAATGACAGGTTGGGGATGACAGCTCAGCTACTGCCACAGGGCAGGTTATGGGTCTCTCTCTCTCTCTCTCTCTCTCTCTCTCTCTCTCTCTCTCTCTCCCACCACTCCCGTTTCTCTGCGTCTCTCTCCCACTTAGCTGTTGCCACAAGGCAGGGTACGGGACACCTTCCTGTTCTCCGTATCACCTCCTGTCCTCAGTCTCTATTGCTTCCCACCGTCCTCCCCTTGACTGTGTCTTCTTCCCTCTGTCACCCCACTCAGCTTGCCGCTGCGGTGCGGCTGGAATAGAGTGCAGGTTCATTCATTTTAAGTGCATTCCTTTTGTTTGGTACCAGCCGCCCAGTGTGTCAGTGATGTCTGTCGGTCTGTCACAATTATGTTTACAAAGCGTCCTTTTGAACACCTTAAACGGGCAGTGTGTGTAAGCTCATAGAAATGGATTTGTGCTTGCAAACGAAGTTGAAAGCGTGTCATTGGAGGAAGTACGCATGCACTCAGACGATTATGCACAATAAATTCACACTCACAGGTAGAGTTGTTCGGAGAACAACAGCAGTTAATTGGAGGTGCTCTCCGTGTTTGTAATGCTCTGAACAGCTGGAATGTGAGAGGGTGGGACATTGTCATTGAATTAGTCACTGTGTTGTAGAGCCAAATAGCAAAACAAAAAGTACAGCGTGTCTGTGGAAAGGAACAACAGTTATTAATAGACCCAATACCCAGTTATACTGCTGCCAGTACATTGTACATTTGCCCTTTTTTGTCATGTACCAACGTAATAAACATAGCAGATAACCATGTGTATCCTGCGGTGTTGAGGTGACAGAGCAGATATTGTATAGTTTCTGTGATGTTATTTGTCAAGTTCCTGCTTTTTACTGTGTCATCTACACTTTCTAACACATATAAAGTAAAGTAGTAAATAGTACATTTAAAAAGGTTCTTTACCATGTAGTTACTAGTGCTTGTTGAGGTTTTGATTTTTTTGTCTTTGATCAAACAATGGAAGTATCAATATTCCAAACTATCTTTGGGCTGTTGCGTGATAAGCCATTAATAGCAAACTTACCATATGTTTCTATTTCTGTGTCCAACATATGGCCTGTGAAACTCAATGTAATTACCCCTGTTTTTAGTCACTTGTACATCTCACTAGAATCCCCCAGAGGGAAAGATGATTATTATGTAATTTCAATTATTTCAACTGTTTTAATGCAGCTGTAGACATAATGGTAACGCCCTGGCTTGATAGAGCTATTGTACAACTCATTACTCATTCGCCTGGGATTCATTTGACTAGTAGAGGTCTGATAATGTCGATAACTGTCGGTTTACGTTCAAAGTCAATCCTTTTTATCGGTCTAAATCCCAGCTCTCCTGATAATTATAGTGCCGTCTGTATTGACATGTGTGTGTTTTACAGTATTTACAAACATCTTGCACAATAGAATCACAGAGGTGTATAGTATAAAACACATTATCCAGATTGTCCTGTAAAACTAATTGCAATCGTGCGTTAGATGTGCTGTGGCATTGTCTGACTTGATCTGTTCCTGTTTGACTAAACGAGTATTACTGGCTATAATTAATTCCACAAATCCCATCTAATCCTAAATCTGGACTGTGTATTTCTGCGAAAAACGTAACATCACAAAAAAGTTATGAGATGTTTCCATGGCATCAAAAATACAGTATAGGAAACTCATACTGTATCACATAACTGTGTGTGGGTTTTAAATTCCTTGCTAGGTCCCTTGTGTACTGTTCCCCCCCCCATTGGCTCAATGTTGTGTCTATGTTAGGCCAGCCCAAAGAGATACAGGTCACAGGCCACCCCCCGACTCCATCCGCTCATTCATACGCAGCCAGACAAACACACACTGACACACACCGCTGCACTGCCCTCAGACAGATGGAGATCATTATGTGATCCTTAACTGGAAAGGAAATCATTTCATTTGACAAAAAGCAAATTACGAGCCCTCCCAAATATTTAGGGAGTGAGAGTCGAGGGTCGAGGGTACCTCCCCCCGCTTCCTTTTCGGAAACTCTTAATTTGGGGTTTCAACAAAGCTGAAAAGGGAAAACAAATGTGAGATGGGGGATGGCCCTGTTGTTGACCCATGTGACCCCCGGCAGGCTTGACTGTGCTGATTGGGGGAGAAACACGGTCCCAGTCAAAGACCTTTTACAAGAAGAGGAAATGGCTCCTTTATGGCACTTTGCAGTGCATCTGCCGATGCAGCGTTGGCCGGACGATTCGTGATGAACGGGGAAGTGACGCAATGCAGGTCACCTCTTGTTCCTTCAGGCTGGCAGAAAATAGAACTGGTTAGTAAAATGCATGTGATATTACCACGAAAGTAGTATATTAACCAAAAAATCCTTTTTATGATGATTTATGCTTATAATTTGCCAAATAGTTTCTATAAGGAGTATATTTCAAATATGGATATCTTCTACATTGGAATTCACAAGTCTTTCCAGACTGTTGAGTGTCTTTGTAATAAAGTGGAGTAAGGTAGGCCATGTACAGCTCTCTGTCTCTGTGGTAGCAAGTAATCTTACTTACCAAGAAAGCAAGGACTTACAGTGTACCTGTGGCTGCAAGCCAATTCATTTCCTCTCCGAACACTTCAGCCACAGAGGAACATATTATTTCACACCTGATTGTTCCTCTTTTCTTCTTCATCTCTAGCCCCTTTTGACCCAAACCCATCTTTGATTATCCCAAAGAGAAATGACTCCTTTGAGTCCCTTTTGGAGCTCAGGCACAGAAAAAAAAAAGAAATGTCCTTGAGCTATTTGCTGCTGTCTGAGAACACATCTGCAGCGAGCTGCGCAAGCCCAAACCTCTCATTGTTCCCGTAATTCCTTCTTCCATTCGCCATCCCCTGCTATTTAACGGCATCAAAACAGCTGGCCGTCTGTTTTCGGTCCATTCATAATTGTGCCAGGCTAATTAAGAGCTTTCTCCTAAATGATAACTTTTTCGAGCTTCTCAGATGTTCCCTAACAAGGCAGACTACAAAGGTGTTAGGTAGTGCATTCGTCACTGTCACCTGGGGCTATATACAGGGCTATAAATCTCTGGTCTTGACCCGGACCAGCTTCCACTGAAGGAGGAGCGGGCTCTGTTAAGGTGGATCAGGACTCTAATCCTCCCCAGACGGTTCTAATAATACAAGTGATGTTTTTTTTCTTTTCTTTTTTGAAATGTACGTTTTATTTTCTTATGAAACGATCAGCAATAAATAAGTAATGTAATTTACGGCACGCGCGGTTTGACTCATACTTTCTCTCCCTCTTTATTAAAGTCAGTGAACCCATTTATAGCTCAGTGAGTTAACACTCTCTTCAGCAGACGCCGCTTAACGTATCCTAGCCCTGACTTTTACAGTGATAGGAAGGTTAAGTTAAATCTGTTAGATTTATGCCGCCTTTCAAGCATCCTTCATTTCCACTTACTTACCAGATCAAGCAATCCACTGGCCAGTCTATAAAACCCCACAGCTTACTTTTCTTTAATTAAATGCCCCTCGTAATGCTCCCGGCACACCCCGTATATATCTGCAGCCGCTGCTAATGCTTTAAAGCTGGGAAGAGCTACCTTTAATGCAGTGTGCTGTCTGGGGCTCAGGGCCGGCCCAGGGGACACAGCGATGAGGCATCCGTCTTAACAAGGTCACGCCGTTTGATTTTTAATATAACGGTCAGCGCTCAGCCCCGCCCTGGCCTAGTTTTGAAATATTAGCCCTCATTAATGTTGTGGAATCCATCCTGGCCCCTCCCCTTCCTTGCAAAAGCCCTCTGTGGTCATCCTCAGTGCTGAGGGTGGGCAAAATCCGATCTACGTTAAGGCCCGCTCCCCCTCACTGCCCTCGGTCGGCCAACAGCCGGTTTTATAGGCAGGCTTTATGGCGTTCATTATGCCCACTTAACAGCCGTCGTAATTCTCTGAGATGGGGTGAGGAAGGGAGGTGATTAGCTGGTGGGCCCAAACGTGGTTTGCCTGAGAATTTGACCTTTAGGACATGAAAGATGATGGACTGTGATGCATGATGGTACATTTCAAATCTACAATATGGCTTTATAATTATTTTTTTCCCACTTGGGTATATGTCTTTTTGCAAGCCTGCACTGCTCTAGAGATCGTTAAGATTATTCAGGTGGAAATAAGGTGAGATATGGTCCTAATGGAGACAATATGACATTGTCCTTATACGTATTTATTGTGCATGGACAGTAACAAGGAATGACATTTTATTGATTTTCATTTTGTGATGATTTTTCCTGGAGTAAGTATAATATATATGTTTTGTTCTTGGGCGGTTTCCATTGCAAAAGCAGAGCTGGTGCTAATGGAATCGGTACGCTGTTCATATCGCTGCATCTCAGAGATACTGTATAAGAGTGAAACTTAAAGGGTCGGGGCTGAAAGCGTTTCACAAACTCCTACACAAAAGCAGTTTGTGGGTTTGTTTCTGGAGATGTGTTTTTCACATTTTGTGATCTGTGTTTAAAGCTTCCACTCAGCCAATGCTGCGCAGCAAAAACAAAATGTAAATGCTCAACATGGTTCTAACAGGATTTTCTGTAGATTGTCGTAGTTGGAGGCATCTGATCATGTCTTCCGAGGAAGTGCTGAAGCTCCATCAAACGCTGATCAGTCGGCTTATTGACGTGTGCTTTCCTCATTCTGTCTTTGCTAGTTTATTGCTCAACTTGCAGGATTAATCTTCCAAGTGAAGCGTAGCATACGCCAGTAGCTCACGCATTAAATAATTATGCCAGCACCTTCTCTCAGCACGACTTATCCTCCTGTGTAGACCGAGATGTGAGACATTCCATAAGTTATTATGCCATGTGCCCTTGGAGCTGACGGCGTGTTTACACAACCCTTATTCCCTTCAGCCCCCTGCGCCACTGAAGATAAATTCCCAGGTCAGGAGCCAGCCGAACCACCCTGTGGAGTAACGCCCCCCCCTGTCACAGGGGAATCTATGTTGTAAATTTGGTGGACAGTGACCCCATAAAGCGAACCTGACCTCTAGGCTGAAGAAGGCCAAATGGGCCACGCACCATTAAGTTCACACACAGCATACGGATTAGATTTCCAAACTGGACGTAGAACGGCCCACTGACCAATGAGATAGAGATTCAATACTTCATTGCAGCTTTATTGACATTCTTTGATTTCTATGTGGAATTGCCCCTGTGGTTAAAACCAGCGTTACGGCATGTGTTATTTTTGGTTTGAAACTTCGAGAAGGCATGCCCCTCCCACACACCGGAGTGCTGAGCCACTGCCATTCTTTCCTCATCTCCCCACAGAGCTCCTAGGCCCTCACCCTGCTCTACCCCTCCCTCCACAAGCTGTGTTTCAAACATAAACCGTAAGGCTGGGGCTAAAATGTGTGGGTCTGGAGGAGCTATCAAGTGGTGTACATTTAAACTCAGAAAAATAAATATAGAACCTTCCCAAATTACAGCTCTAGAGGTTAGAACTTTAAGCAAGGGTGTCAAATATTTGCTAGTGTCTAGCAGTTTATATACCAGAGCTACTATTTGTGTAAATGTCCACTCTAATAGAAGCACGCAGCACACCAAAGCTGTTTACAATCACACATCACCCAGTGCGGAAGTTACTATATGTGAAAAGCACTCACAAGCCCTCTTGTAACTGGAGAGCTATTTAGTAGACATGTCAGAGAATAAGAATAACAGAGAATAACACAAGTTGGTATGAATGAAGGAATGTCTGCTATTTGTTCCGGACTGCATTTCTCTTACAGACACTACCTTGTCTTTGCCCTTTTGAAACAATTAAAGAACCATTTTATTGTTGATAGAATGTGTCGTGGTTCAAGCCAACCCAAATGGGGGTTATAGCGGGGCGGTGTTCTTTGTTCTGGCAGCTTTTTAAGAGTCCCACTTAAGCTCTCTTTTGTGGCTCCAGATGTTTTGTGTAGCTATTTATTTAGCTTGTAAACAGGCCGCCAAAAAGCACCAGGCGTAATGATGGAGAGGGAAAACCGCAGTGACATTGTTGCAGGGCATTACAAAAGATAGCTGCATGCTTAATGTGATTTAGACCCGGGGTTAGTGCAGGGGGCTACATTGCCTCTGCGAGGGAGGTTTCCAAATTGAAATGCAAATCTTAACATTTTGGAATTCATTAGGACTGACACAGGCCCTTGGAACAACAACAACAACAAATGAGTGCACTGGGGAAGTGAAACTCATTTCTCGCAAATTCCTCTCCTGAAAGGGAATGGAATGAAATTAGTCCGACCTTCTGACTTTTTATGGCAATTGCCTCTTCCTTTTTTTTCTCTTCACTGTGAATGTTGATGTGAAGTTGGCTTTCATCAACAGGCTGGCTGGCTGCTTGGTTCCCATATGGAAGAGGTGGTTTGTCCCCTGCTACACTAATGACAGAGCATGCGAGAACATCTGCCAAGTAATCAAGTAACACGCCAAGCCCTCTAGGTATTTAGAAACAGTCGCTGTACGAGTCGCTTGTACACTAGTATTATTCATCAGTCGTTATTTGATATAATTGCTATTTGCTGCCACTGCGTTTGACTCATACCTAGACCTACAAGTTATTCAAATAGAAAGTGAGTTTTGAGAAGTGAAAAATCCACAAATTCCTTTTAGACTATTAGAAAAAAAACTTTTTAACACTTTGTTTTCACATTTCCTGCAATGCGGTCTGTCGCACATTCTCAAAACTCTTTTGCACATACGACATCACATGCCCGAGTCACACACGGCAAGCTCTGATCTTTATCTTCTACACACACACTTCCCTGAGAGAATTGATTAAAATCAGAGAGACACAGACCTTGAACATCGTTGCCTTTTGTCAGAACAAACAAAGGCTGCCAGTAATTGGATTCACATTGAGAAAAGTATTTAAAGCAGTCTGATAACAAATACAAGCTGTCGGCTCTTTCAGGGCAATTTTTGCGACCCAGCCACCTTTATTGGTCTAGCCCTGCTCTAACAGAGCACAATTATGTCAAGGAGCTCCCTTTTAACCTCCTGGAGCATTATTACGAGAAATCTGTCACTCAAAATGGGTTCAAAGGTCTCCCTCCTCCTTCTCCTTAGCTAGTTCCTCCTTTTGGGGCACTTAAACGCACCATTAACTCGCTCCAAGTTGTCACAAGCAGCAGAGCTAGAGCGCTTTTTGGATAGAGGTTTGACGCTGGAAGTTAAAGATGAAAAGGCTTGCAGGAGGCTGACGTGACTTATGGGATGGTAATCTAACCAGGCCATATACCACACATTACAGATAGTTAAACCAGAATTATAGTCAGCCAGAAAAAACATTCAAAATAAATCAATGAAACACAGCGGGACAGTGTGTCTGATTGTTTGCATACCTGGGACCAGATTGCTGTAGTCACAGGGCCTGGGGGCAGCATGGACGCCACTTGTCTAGCGATGGATCACACATTGGCTTGCTAGGCCTGACAAGAGTCAAAAGTGAGCTTACCTGCCGGTTTATATATATTTGCACAGTTGCTTCAACTCAGCCATAAAGATTGTGAAGGCCTATTATCAGCTTAAGGATGTTGAGTAACGTTTTGCTTATATTACTGCCTTATCTAGGTTTGGCTACATATTATATCTTTCTATGTTTACATTTGCTTGTCAGAGTATGTGCTCGGTGTTTGCCTCTGTGTAGGCTGTTAAAGGGCAAAGTGAGTTCACCCTTTCACATAGTTGTAGGCCTATCTTGTATTTTCTCCCGCTGGCCTTTTGTTACTTGAATCAAGTCCAGTGTTTAGTCTGAGTCTGCTGAGTCGATAGGTAGGTACTAGTAGCTTTGTCTGCTAGTGGCCACTCTGTTAATGTGTTTGCCATATCGGCAGCGTGACAGTGAAGTGACCTTAATAATGCTGCTGGCTTCTTTGTTATTGTAGTGAGTGGAGACATCTCTGTGATGTGGGCCCACTCATTTATTAAGTTAATTGCTTGAAAAGTATAACATAGTGTTATATAGGAAATGTCCACCTACGGTGATTTTAAAGGACACAAAAATTAGGATGGGAGCTACAGCAACCAGAGCATGTGTTGCTATGGTAACTTTTCTTTAATCAGTTTGAAGAGAATTCTATATTTTAAAGACAACACACTGGCCAAGCATGATACAATTTAAATACTGTAAATATTCAACATTCGAAGTCAAAACAACAAGGATTTTATGCAGTATCCTAGAGGCAGAGTGCAGGCTTATTTATAAATTGTCGATAATAACCACAAGGTATGATATTCCTCCTACACATTATTGTAGGTGTAACAATTCCAGAATGTAGGTAGGCTACTGTGAAAGGCAAATACAGCATGAACGCAAGCTAGCATAATCAATTGGTTTGTACTGTAGCTGCACTCACGACACCTTATACTAGACAGAAACACAACATAATAAATATGTATGATCCTAATTACTCTATGTGCATTATTAATTGCACCAAAATATCCCTCCAAGAGGATCTCATTAGGGTAGGAAATTTGTCAAAGCTAATAATGCTCACAGTTGAAAAAGCATTTTAAAACATCAGCCATGTTTTTCCCCTCATTTTGTCAGTGTGCTGAAGTTCATAAACTGCACTCCGAATGTGTTCATTAGAATTAGTATTTCCTCAAACGGAGCTGACTGTAGAAATTGTGTGTGATTAAATATTAGCTTGAATATAATTAGCATTTATTAGTGCACCGTGCTATGCCAGATAATGAAATTCCTAATGAAATGCTTTGTTGAATTTAGTGTGAAGGGGTTTGATTTGCTCAAATTTATAGTGAGAATGCTTTTGCCCAACATATAATGTACATTGAATATAATATGCATATTGCATAAAATGTAACTTATAATAAAGCTTTTATTTACAGATATTGAATCTAGATGCATAATTGTAACCTACTATTTGTGTCAGTCACAAAGTGGTGTTTGGATCTACACAGCAGCGCACAGTGAGTTTAATAGGCACCTTAATCTGGTACAGCTATTACCAAATCCAACACAGACCATTAGGCTGCATGAGCTTAATTACTCATTAATTGGATAATTAGTCCTGCACTTTGTTTTTCTCCCATTTTCTTCATCTTCCCTCGATATTTTGACACATGCTTGGTGACTGGCTAGAATTCTCCATTGTTTTCGTTATGTTTTTCGGCACAGCAAGGGATTTCAGTAGGCGGTGTGCTGGAGGTTTGCCTTGGGGAGGGGTTGCTCAATCGCGGGTGAGAGGCCAAGGCTGTGAGAACTGATTTGAGCCCCAGGTTTCTGTCCTCCTGTGCTGTCATGTTGACCCACAAATACATGCTGTGTTTGTGTCTGCGCGAGGGAACCATGAAGAACTGTGTGTCAGGCATGCATAGTTAAATAGGCAACAACTCTCTAGCGCACAAGGTGCATTATTTATGAACTTTTTAAAAAGAGGTTTTATTCATCCCGTCCTCATATTTCCTTTGTGCCATTATTTTCTGTGCTTCGGGCGTCTGCCTCGGCATTCTCAGATTGCTACCATTAAACCCTAGGAGCCTACTGATGCAGTTATCAAAGTAAATGTTTGGCACATTTGATAGCGTCTGAAATATCTTTCTGCCTTCTGTAATAAAGCTCTTCGGGGAGTAAAAAGGGACAGGCTTTTCATGCAAATAGCTTCTCTAACTCCAGTTCTTCTGGTGTCATATGGTTTCTAAAATATCTACATTTATCTCTGTGCCGTCAGCAAACACGCGGTGCGCCTCCTGATATCCATGTTGTTGTTTGGCTAGATGGCAGACGAGAAAAAACTATTTGCCATACGACACAAAAAAAAATTACCAGATGAATCTTCCGAGCATCAACTATGGTTTAATAGCTGCACACGATCGACGTTTGGAAGCTAGACGGTTAAAGAAAGGAGATAATATTTACCTGCTCCCTTGAAGTTTGCACTTCTGCACATCTTGGATGAGGTAATGGCACATAGGAAGAGAGATTGCTTGCCACACCAAGTCGATGCTTTCATATATGTCGCTTCATAAGGGCCTGTGTTGCCCAAATGTGTTTTTTGCACTGGCAACGTCTGTTTTCTAGATAAATCCTAGGAAGTTCAGCATTGTCGGAACATCCTCGGTGCTAATACACCCTCAACGTACAGCTTTTTTTCCTGCTCCGCTTCCGTCAATGTCACTTCTCTCTTGTCGGCCAATTAAAATCCAGGAGGGGGCAGGACATACGATATCAACACATGTCAACAATGACAGAGAAGAAACTGATAGTGGCTGTCACTGACAACCCAGTCATTGAAGATCAGGCGATTTCTTTACCATCGTTTTAGCTAACCTTTCTAACTAAAGTTATAGAGACTGTACTAATTTGGTAGACACAAGCCGTAAGTGCACACTTAAATAGAGGTGAATAGAGTGGAAAAATGGGGATGACAGCACGAGCAGGTCTTACGACAGTGTTGTCCTGCAATAATTAGATGAACGAACCCCAATCCCGACTTGTTCACGAAGGAGCTGGGGCCGTCTTCTGCCCACGTAGCATCAATAGCCATAAAGAGTGTGATCGTTCCGGTGTGTTAAACGGCTCCCAGTAAACACAGGGCTGTTTTTGTTTTGTTTGTTATTCATCTCGTCCAATTATCATTCTGAAGGGGTAGTGTTTCCCGCCTGTCATTGAGGGAATAGGAGATTAAAAGGCTAGAAAAAAACATCTGTGTCTCCGCTTTGCCGCGAATCTGCATCTCATTCCTGTTTCTGGCATCCAAATAGACAGCGCCTACAACACGGGAGAGTCGGGGGGGGGGATGGCAGCGAGGACATGACTAGAGTGGAGAGGGAAGGGTTACCATAGAAACACATACCTCACATGGGTTTATGGGCTGCATCCTATCACACGCTATGAGGAATTACCATAAATCTTCAGGCAGGGAGGGCTGCAGTTTTTCAGTGTGCCACAGCGGTGAATGACAGTGTGTTGATCTCTGTATGGCTGGAGAAGATGCATCCATGCACTTTAAATCAAGAGGGAAGCGGCAAGGGCTTTAGCTTGTGAATATAAAAGCCTAGCAGAAAGGCGTTTCTCATGCAAGCAAATTTTTGCAGTTTGTCTGTAAAATAAGTTTCCATAAACTCTAGGTAGTTACGAAGAAAAATATGATTGGGTCCCCATCATCTCTGTTTATCCCATTTATATGTAGTACAGTCTATCTACATAAAAGGGCCCAATGAGGCGATCAAATTGTGTCAGAACACAGCGGCACATCATCGCAATTTCCACCAAATCGCATCTTTTTCTTGGGCTCTCATCTCCTCGGCCATCGGTGGCGGGCAGCGGCGCTGAGAGCATTACCAGAGCCCATCAGCGCAACCCCGGTGGGCGTCGCTGATATCGAGTGACCTTTTCTGCATTGGCGCCGCGATATTAACGCAGTTGCCCACCCCCTATGCTATTACCACGGGAGCGTTTCTCAGAGTATTAGACTTAATAAATGACTTCTTTCCCTCTGCCTCCATCACCATCCTTCCTTGGCCATCTTTCTCCTCTGTTTCTTTCTACATCCTGTTCTCCTCGTTCTCTCTGCCCCTGAGCCGCTAACCCAGCTTCCCCCGGGGCCCGGCCTCCATAATCACGTCGGTTCACGGACCTCTTATTCTGGCAGAATTGCTTAATTGGTATGTGTTCTACATAACTGTTGAAGTATTAGACTCACAAATGAAGGTTAGAACCTCAGTGCTTGTAATCGACTGAAAGAAATTGATTTGTGCTCAGCCGCCCTTCTGGGACCAGACTTTATGGTTCTCTGAAGAAATGAAGCTTTTATAATTGTGTGTTCTACCCACCCCCCTCCTCTCTTTTTCTCATTTCCTCCCTGCTAACTGCTTTGTTGACATTCAACAAAAAGCACGGCTTTGGGATCTTAAAGGTGATGTGTCTGGCATCCCATGTTGCACTGCACCTGGCATACTAAGTGACTGGCGTAGAGAGGCAGGTGCAGAACACCGACCAGTGACGTCTCTCTCTCTCCCCGAAGAGGACTCTAATCACAGCTGTCAATGTCAACTGATTGCGTTATGTCTGATCGCGCAGAAGGTGTGAAGTGGCCTCGCATTAACCAAACTTTCTCAACGAGCGCAAATTGTTTAATGATTGATTTTCATGGATCGCGTGGCACTTTGAGGCTTCAAGTCGATGTGTGTGTGTGTGACTAACAGGAGGGTTTTTCGCAGCTCTGCGAGTACTGCTCTAGTTTAAGGGAGTCGTCAATGTCCCACACACAGCATAAGTGTCTTTGCATTCATCGCGGTGGTCTTCCTCTCCCCTCTGTGGTTTCCATTTCTATGTTGTATGGATTTTCTTTGTTTTACACAACTAGGAAATAATGTGAACTTTCACATCGAAGTATTACCGGCACTTCCCCTCATGCTGGTCCAATTCAATTTGGACCTTTTCTGTGGCTGTCTTCTGCATTACACACCATGTGATTTATTTGTCCGTAGATCCTTAATGCTTACTTTCCTGCCAACTCCTGGACTCTGCATTCAGTGGAGAAATTAATGAATGCCACCATTAAGCAACAGAGAAGAATGAGCAGACAGGTGGTGTTTACAGATTAGGACACTCCAAATGGTAGTGCCATATTGTGTTCATGAAACAGAAGAAAGATTTGTATTCCATTGGTACCTACCAATTTTGCCAACTGGTTAGGGTAGTGAATTGGCTGGTTCATTTTACCCTTGTGAGAACGTCCAGATCTTGCAAAGTCACAGTTTGGTCCGCTCCATCACTCTGAAAACCCTCAGTAGAAAACCGTTCATGCCAGGCCAGAGAAATGTCAGGTGAATCAGTGTCTAACTGAGCCGATCGGTTGATGCTAACAAGAAGAACTTTTGTTGGAAAATCATTGTCACATGGTTGAAGATGGTCCAATTGCATGGTAATATCTTTGGTTTAGATCTATTGCCACCGCATCTATTCCAAATTATTGTGGAGTGTTTCCGGACTGACTAGCTAGTGACAAGGTTTATTTGATTGTTGGACTGTTTCGCCACCGGATTTCCACTTCTGTGAAGACACTGTAACTCGACAAATGCTAGACGACACATAGGCCTATTTATATTTGACTAGTGTAGTACAAAGAAAAAACAATCACATAGAGATAAATGTCTTTTGTTTTTAACGTGGAACAGGTTTTTGGGAGTTATCATTGCAAATGACATTGTGTTTCTTGTTGCTTGTTCCTGTGTTCCATTTTTAGTGAGATTTCACATTTACTCTTGGTGCTATCTGTTTGTGTTAAGATACGTTTAGCAGAAAATTAGAACATTCACAACACTTTGATGTGTTGATGTGCAGCCTTTAAGTTTATAATTCTGAGACTTTCTTAAATGCTGATAATGTGGCATCGCCGTATAGTGTAGGTCTTTTGACGACTTAAAATACATTCAGAATTCGTTATGACACTGTAAGTAGTTTTTTGCAGAATGTCTGGGGAAATATGGATTAAGTTCTGCTCCTTTTTAATAGAAACAGCGAGCTAAAAATGTAGAAATAACTACTTTAGACACGTAGAGCACAGCCATATGGTAAGATTGTATGGTAAGCACAAATAAACAATAAGACCAATGAAGGGGAGTTGATGGAGACGGAACTGAATTTAGTTGTGGATGGCCAATAATGATAAGATGCCGCATGATGAACACATTTAGAATACGTTTGTGGAAAGCCACTTATACCACGATGATTCATGTCTCAGCATGGCAACCACATTCTACTTCCTTTGTTCTGTTCTGCTGTGGAGAAAGACTGAAGTTGTAACAACTGTGTGTGTTGGACAAGAGTAAGCGCAGCCAGCAAAAACACACACAAGCTGAATTACGGATGAAACGCTTGTAAGCGTTGTTTTAATGCAGGAACACACACGTACAGGGCATAAACCCAAAACAATGCCCAACAACTCCTGGGGTTGTTGGGGAAACTAAATACTAATAGGAATTAATGCCTAATGTCCTGCACCTGTGGGCCTAATCCCCCACAGGTGCGCTGTGAGGGAAGGAGGCACGATGCGCGCATAGCCGTGAGCACGCCGATCGTGACAGAAGTCCACTGGCTGAAGTGATTGATTGTGTTTGTGTTTTTTGCGGAGGCTGGCTAAGGTGAATTTCGGAGTAAATCCACAGTGAGTGGGTGTTTTCAAGTTAAACATTACTGCACTATTTTATATTAATGACTCCATTCACAAGTATCCTCCACACATTAAGATATATTATTCTTAAATCTTTGTTGTGCTTGTGGATACAGGCTGAACTGTTACATCGGACATCAGCACTTCGCATCTACTCTCTATCATTAAATGGGGGATCCTCAGCATTAGTATTCCAGAGGCAGATTCCTCTTGGATCTAGGCTAGGATTATCCCAGCCCTTAACGTCTTAGCTAAGGTGGTTAACACCTGTTTTTAATGACATCATATTGACACCATCCACAGCCTCTCGTCTTCTGTGGTTTTCAAAGTATCTTCCCTTCTCTCTCCAATAGCCTCGCTTCTCCTCTTAATCTATAAGCAGTAGTTCACGTAAATCACTGAGGTTTGTCCCAGCACTATTATTGGTAACAGTTCAACAGGTTCACATTGGAGAGCATGGTCAGGATCCTCACAAACATTCTCGTTATAGTCGTTATTTTGAATATTTACTGCATTCCAGATGTAGGTGCTTTGATTCAGACATAAACAGCTCATTTAGTGCTACACATATTGAACTTGGAGCTGTTTTGTTGTTTCCCTGCCATGCCTCAGTCCAGACATGAGCTATGGTTGCATTAATGTTAAGAACCTCATATTTTAGCGCACATTTGTGACTTGCGTACTTGTAATGGGCTGTAATTTGCTGGGGAATGAAGTAAAACAGCCTCTCTTTATGCTTTTATTAGGCCTAATATTAGTGCTGGGCCCTGTGTGTGCCCCACCGTTGCTGATGTAATATTCTATAAAAGCCATTGCCCTTGGGACTTTGGTTTGTGGTAGCTGTGTAGACACACAGATATCCCCAGAGTCCTGTATTTGCCTGTTTCAAAGAGTCCTGCCAGGGGTCACTGATAGAAATGTGAGCCTAAACCATGAGGTATGGGTCCTCTCAAGCATTACTGGCTTTAGTGCTGAGCCCTATCAATGATTCCATTAACCTAAATTCCAGACCAGGGCTCACTACATGACCATATTAACCCCTCGGGTTTCACACAAGCTCTTGATCCCAACCTCACTTAGACAGTCAGCAATGAATGGTAATTCACATTCATCTATCCCCTCCCTCCCTACTGGGAATTATCTGTAACATGACCCTATGTTTATCTGTAGGCTTTTTGTGTCCATATGTTTCCTGGTTATTTATTTATTTCTATTCCCTATAGCCACCATAAAAGCAGATCAGACCATGATAAGGTGTTTAAAGAGAACATACAGAGTTCCATTCTGCTGTGTTCCATCACCACCACCACCCCCCCCCCCCTTCTCAAAAATGAACAATAATCATTCCCAGCCAACAGCCCCAGAACAAGTAGTGGTAGAGGAGGAAAAAACGTCTGCCTTCATTAGAACAAAGGCAGGGTGAACGTGGGAGAGCTCCTTGACAAGCCAGTAATGTTTCATTGTCCCTGTTCTCAAGTTTCATAAATCTCCAGGGCTCTCGCTAGAAGACGGCGTCGCCGCTGTCGCCGGCCAGTAACTCGTTAACTCCTCAAAAGCGGTAAAACGCTGTATTTAACATTCAACAACTGCAACTGATCCAGCGTTCCAGGCTGTTAATTGCCAGGGCATTGTGTCTGCTCATAAGTGGGCTTTTTGTGCACGCACTTGTGGGTACACATATGTGTGCGCCTCACTTTGATCATAAATAGGGTTGAGAAAGAGGTTGATCTCACTTCTTCTGGGGTCATGGAATCTGTGCCTTTCCCCACATACTAATCTAAATGATGTTGCTTGTAATATGCTGAGAAACACCTGGACTTTTTTCCCCCCAATGCTGTCTATCCCCGAGCTAGCAAATTGAAGTGTTGACATCGGATGGTTTTAGAAGGCTCCTCACGTCTGACACAACCTGTATTTTCACCGCTAAAGAGCGTATTGGAAGCTCTTTTGTTGAATCCACAATTACTGTAATTACAAATTTCAAGCTGATGCATGCCTGCGGTGGAGGGACGGTGGAGGGTACCATTATTTAAGGAGCCGCGTTGTTTTCCTTTCATGCATGCACGAGCTCCCCTCTCAAATCATTGCCTCCACTGCATCCAATACAACCTGCAATTGGAAATGTAGAGCAGTCAGGCCCAAATCTCGGCTCACAGAGGCTCGCACACAAAAGCTTAACAAAAAGCTTAGCATGTGCGCGCCAGCGCACACATGCAACACGTGTGGCTTGCGCCACTCCCAGTGCTTCTTAAAGCGTCTGATTTTTCTTTCAGCTTCCTGTAGTTACCCTGCGGTGTCGACTCTGCTTTAGTAGGAAATGTGTTTGTTTTCCCCCGTGCTGCTCCTGCCTGACCTCGCCGGTGAAACAGCCATCACAACAAGGCCTCATGAATAATTAGTCTGGCTCAACTGATACTCCCTGGCCCCGCACACTGCTGTCATCTCCTCCCAAAGCCACAGCCAAGAGCCAGTGAACTGTTCTCAATTCAGCTCAATTGAATCTGCTGGAGTTAATGCAACCCTTGTTTTTTTTCCCCTAAGGTGACTAGTGGGATGTAAGGCGATATGGGGGCTCCCCTGACGCCAAGTGCAAAATGAGGGAATGGTCGTCAAATTAGCAACGTGACCCGGGTTGACTTTGGGGACTTCTACGGTGGTCTGTTTCAGAAATGCTATTCATCTGATGCTTTATCTGAATGCTACTGGAGGGGAGAGAGGGTGTGTGTGTGTGTGTCAGAGAGAGAGAGAGAGAGAGAGAGAGAGAGAGAGAATAGCAGGTTAAGGTTTTTGCAGAGCTAAGGAGGCCCCAGGAGGACAAACAAAACCAAATGGCAGTGTAGAGTTTCATGTCCTGGTTTTATGTTCAGGTCGGAGAGCTACAGCGTAGGTGTCAGGGGATAATGGTGTGCTACAGTGTGTCTGTGGAATGCTGCTGAAAGGGGAGAATATTGTGTTTTATTGAGAGGCACTTTGCACTGTACACTGATTTATTGGCATTAGAATTGGTTCATCACAGGCCAAAAGAGTTGTCGAAGGCTAAGCTACTCTATTTGCTCAGCTATTTGTGTGACTAGTACAGACGGGCCAAAGCTATAGGCCAAGCCCGACTGGGACCAGTCCCTATAGACAACCTACTCTTTCAGTGACTCACAGCAACATATCTGTCTTTCCACAATCGCACATATGGTATGCACCTTGTGGTTTCTCTCTTTGTCAGTTTAACAACAATTGTTGGTTTCTCACGACAATGATTCACAAAGAAGAGTGAGACATTTCCCCCTCTGCAACAATGTCTAGGAGCTTTACAACCATGTTTATTTAAGTAATACGCAATATGTGGCCACTGGGAGGCAGAGTGATACAATCATGGGTCCCCGCACCACGCTCACATACAGTACGCAGGGTTGAGTGCTTAAACATAGTTCTTTATAAATTAGGGGTTTTATGGCAAGACACTAATCCTCTGGGATTATGCATGTTTACAAGTTATGTAAACATCCTGCCAAAAACAGGAGGCATATCAAACCGTGCAATAACAATACATATTTACTAGAATAATAATACACACTACCTCTTTAAAATTAACATTTCAGTGTTTTATGGTAGCTGTACCCATAAACAAGTGTGTTTTGCTGCCAAAATTCCTGATCTATTTGTATGTTCAACTGAATGGCAAACTTGTTTATACAGTGTGTCGGCCTCGTGGTAAAAAGCCACATGCCTCTAGTCATTAGAAGCCCACCTCACATCTAGGCCATGGAAGAACCCAGCCTCTTTTAGGTTGTTATTGATGTAATATCCTTAGTCTTAATACAGTATCAGTGTCAGATGATATGTGTAGGAGACACAAAGACGTGCGCTCAACTTAACTGCTAAATCGTGTACTTAATTCATTTTCATGCCCATCTCGTCTCTAATGCCGTCCATAACATCAGCAAGACTGTCTGCAGCTTCCACGCTCTCTCAATTGGATGCAGAGCTAACAGAAAAATGAGTGTGATGAATTTTATAGATAGGAAAGGCGTTGGCATGCAAGCAAAAAGGGGGTATTTTTATGAGAACCATGAACAAAGGATGGATGTATTCTCCTCAGGGATACCAGAGAAAATCAGACGGGGAAAGTGTCATCATCTGGCCTTGTTAGATTGTTAAAGATAGATCTAATTTTAATTTGAGCTAATGTAGGAAACACTATCAGCCATTGACTGAGGGTGTCTTATGACTGACTTGACGCTCAACAGTCTTACGAACCGTTTGTGTCGACGGCTACAGTTCAGGGAAGCGACAGAGCAGAGCCAGGGTATTTTTAAAAGTCCCCCCTCCTTCCTTCCACACACACACAAACACACACACACTCTTCAGTTCATGAACTTCAATGGCTTGCTCCCCTTCACTTGCTGGAATCACAACCATATTAGTATCTCCCAGACAGCAGCAAGAAACTCGGCAGCTTCTGTTTTGCTGGCTATTCAATCACTCTAAGTCCTAATGGCAGACTGGTTTTCTTGGAAACACATTCACCACAATCCCCCTCTGGCTTTTAACATGCAAGGTATTTATCATATGAAAATTTGGAACTGTCTGCCGTGCCTGTTTTACTAGCCATGTCCTAAGGGCTTGGGACTGCTAAAACAACGTAATATATGCACGGCAATGAATCTGTAACATAGAAACACTCCAGAATACCAAGAGATTTACACTCTTGTCAAACTGAAGTAGTTTGCCTTTGTAGCTTACACTGCATTTAAGTAGTGTTACGCTTGAAAAATATATCATTTGTTTTAATTTTGTTGTTTATGCTTGAGTGAAACATGAGGAAAACAACAATATAACAGTATTCCACGCGTTAGTCCAAATATAAAAGTTATTTTATAGTCGTTGTGTGTTTAGCTTACTTAACATAGCAAATCCTTCTAGCTGACGTAGCTAGCTATCTTTGGATTGGAGGTGACCATTTGGTAGGGAGCACTGCGGTGCACTTCATCTTGTGTGTGCTTGTGATTTCAAACTTGCGGACAGCCTCCGGTAACAGCTGTTCCTCTGCTCATTTTTCTCCATAGCCATAAGATAATGAGCGCAGCTACAGTACGTGTAGTGCCTGCCATGTTCCCGTATTAGGCAGAGAGGCCCAGGCTGGACACAATTGATAAAAAAGGAGTCTCTTGCTCAGGAGGTGATTAATCACACATAAACACAACCTGTTCACACGGTTTAGTTTGGTCTTTCCCTTTAGTTAAAACAAAGGCAAAACAGATTCTTTTCACCACTCCTGCTATACAGGGCGTTGTATAACAACCTAGTGCAGCCACTTACGTAGCTCCCCAATGTCACATCATGAATAGTTCTGTTCTCTGTGCTACCGTCACAAAATAAGGGGTAAGACTAGTTGATGTGGCTGCTGAATGCCAATTACAGGTCAGTCTGGCAGATTCTTTCAGCACCCCAGTATTGGAACAATAAACCAGTGTTGGAGGGTATTGAGTGTCACGTCTGACCTTTGTGTTCATCGCACTCGCGGCCCTCGCTCTCCCCGCTACGTCCATCTCATTGTCACCGGCCTATTTACACAGCGTGGCCCCCTCTGTAGTGAGGGGCCGTCATCAGATGTGTTTAAACTGCAGACAGGATTAACTTGGCTAAAGACTTCATGCACACCTCTGTCCCTGTGCGCCAGCTCGCGCACCCCGTGTTCTGTTTGCCGTATCCAGGCCACAGATCAACAAGGAGCTCTGTCTCTCTCTCTCTCTCTCTTTCTCTCTCTCTCTCTGTCTCTCTCTCTCTGTCTCTCTCTCTCTCTGTCTCTCTCTCTCTCTCTCTCTCTCTGTCTCTCTCTCTGTCTCTCTCTCCGGCTGTCTATGTCACCGGGCTCTCAGGCCCTCTCCTCCTTTGCCCTCATTTTCCCTGAATTAATTGAGTTCTCATTTTTGTGGGCAAATCCACAGGAGAGCTGTGCAATGAGATAGAGTGACAGGAGAAGTGAAGACGCGAGCGATAGAAAAGGAGCGAGCAACCACTGAGGCCTCAGGGAAGTGGCTTTCTCAAATGTAGACAGCCACTGGTTTCCTGGGGGAGACAGAGGCCCAGCTGAGGAGTCTTATATCTTTATCCTCTCCTCAGAGGCCCCTGCCAGTGCCTCTGAGAGACCCTGTAGGCCTGTGGTTAGGGTCAGGCAGACATGCCACTTCCCGCTGCCCCAAGAGGCCAACTGCTGCCTAGCTCTTTGTGTGACTATCCAAGCCTCACTCTGCTAAGGCTACACAGCTCTTCTAGGGCAGGGAATACAGTACGACGCCACCACAGGTGAACTGCTAGCTGGCGCTCAAAGCCACCCGACCCGGGGTCCAGTTGTTGTCGTTCCCATGACGACGAGACACAGACAGGACGTGACGTCATCCCCGTCTTGAGTGGCACCCGTTGTGGCAGGCCAGAGGGATGACGTGCGCCCACTGACCCTGCCCTCTTGTGAACCCCTCTCAATTATTGACCGTTACAACTTCTCCCACTGCAATATTCATGGACGGGCAGACCAGCGCACCAGACGTCTTGGGTTGCCGTAAGTTGAGATAAACACTTGCTGAGCTGTTACAGCCGATCGCTCGCCTCAATTCGTCAATGTCACCGCCTCGGCGCTCAATAATTCAAAGCACGGCATTAATGAGCTCCCCATAGTCTGTGTCCCTAAAGAGCCTTCCCACTGTGCCTTCACTGTAATGTAGTTATATCTCATGTCAGCTTTCAAATCAATTACATTTCTATCTGATGGCTATGTAATTGCGCCTGATTGAGTTTTTGGCGTGCCAGCCAAGAGCGCGGCTCCCGATCCCGAGCCAGTCAAAACAGGAAGCTTCATCAAATGAAACTGTATTTCATCCTGATTGAGGCTGCCTCACGATAAGCACGGGTGTAATTATGATCATAATAACAACGACAATCTATGTTTTCTCAGCTCTGTTGCCTTTTTTTTTTCTTTTGTTTTTCTTTTGTTTTTCTGATTCCCGATTAAGTTCCGGCCCCAGGATCAAAAATAACATTTGCCTTGCTCCAGATGCAACGGCTGATTGGTTTGTTTGTAGCATGTGTAATTTGGCAGATTTGATCCAAACTGTAATGTATAAGTGTGACTGTAGACTGACTGGGATGAGGTAGGTACTCTACAGACATTACATACCTTAGATGTCATCTTCTGCCTGGATGAAGGTGTCCTAAACAATCCTTACAGCATCTGTACAGACCAGTGGCTTTCAAAGGGGTTTTCTGAACCCCCTAAAGGGTCGCAAGATGCTTTCACTGCTAAAAAAACCCACAAAAGTAATCAAATAATTCTTAATCTAAGCAATTTTTTGATAAAATAAATTAATCTGGCTGCCAACAGAGTAAAGAAATTCTACTTGAAGTAAATTTTTCTTAAATCAAGTCATATAGTTTTGTCAATTGGCTTTAAACAAGTACAATAAGATGGTAAGGATAAATAAAAGACAAATAAATTTTTACAGTGTTTTAGAATTATCCAAATAAATTGTTCATATCTTGCAACTTGAAAGCTATCGGATATTTTTGGGGGTTGTGACTCAACGATGTTGAAACCTGCTGTGTTGGCAACAAATCTCTTCTTTTAGGGCAACAGATTGTATTTATTCTAAGTCTTTATTATAACACTTGGCTGGATGCGTAGCTTGTATAGGCTGATGGACAGTTAAACGGACAGACGAATGGAAGGACGGATGGAACAGTAGAGTGCATGGGCGGCTGGGCAGGGAGGGAATTCACTAATGGACAGATGGAGGGATAGATGAGAGAAAGAGGGCTGTGGCTAGGTGCATCAGCAGCTAAATAGTGATGAATTGTGGCTGCTGTCAGCAGCACTAAAGTATAACAGACACAGTGAGGCAGCCTGGCTCATCCATAACCAGCCCAAAGACACAGAGGAGAATATCTCCTGAAATAAACCGCTGTGGGAGGCTAGCAGTCTGTCTCTTTTCTCTCACTTCATCATGGTGTGTCTTTTTAAATCCACTTGTTCCTGCTGCTGTCCCTGCGTTTTGCATTTTTGCTTTCTTCTCGGTTTTCTTTGTATTTTCTGCTTTTGCACTCTAGTTCATGGTTCCTTCACTCTCGCTGCTCTGCTCTGCCTGTCCTCTTTTTGTTGGCAGCCCTGTGTGTTGTTATATTTTTTTATTTATATATTTTTTATATTTCTTGCGCTGTGGGGGCAGCACAGGGTGCACATCCACAATCTTGCCTTTCATTTCATGGCTTGTGGAAATGGATGTTTTACTGCCTTCATTAAGGCATGCGGCAGTGAGCGGCGCGGGGGGGGGGGGGGGGGGGGGGGGGGGGGGGGGGGGGGGGGGGGGGGGGGGGGGGGGGGGGGGGGGGGGG
>JAOEHI010000024.1:5712906-5726443 GCA_025447815.1 Percopsis transmontana
CGCCCCGGCCCCCCCAAGGCACCACACAAAACAAACCACCCGCCCCCTACAACCCCCCCCCCCCCCCCCCACCCACCCCACCCCACTCCCACCCCCCCCCCCCCCCCCCCAAGTACCACATTCATAACACAGTTGTGTGTATCCCACGTCCCTTTAGGTTTTTTGGCTTCTCTGCTGAAAAAATGCTCCCTGCTCCCTCGTACATCTGTCTGTTTTATTCCTGTTCTACGCCAGACTCCTGCTGGCGTCCGCCAGCAGCCTCACCAGACCCCTCTGGTCCCCCACTGAGCGCCCAAACCAAGAGTTACGGCATGTTTTGGCGGAAGGCACAGAAGGAGGGTACTGATTCCCCCCCACAATCCCTCCTTCCCCGTCAACCCGACCATCCATATAGCTCTCCTTCCTCCAGCTCACCGCATGCTCTGCAAGGAAGTGATGCAGATCCCTGCCAGGCCTCAGTGCTGTTTACTTGGACTCTGGGTAGTGTAAAAGACTGCTGGGCTTGGCCCCTGGTGAGGACTATATCTTTCCTCGCCTCTGCTTGATTTACACGCAGAGTCTTCCCTTAAGTATGTCAGCGCTGAACCTGGTGGGCCTCTGTGTGTCTGGTTAATGCAAGGATCACTTCCCCCCCACCCACCCTCTCTTTCTCTCGCTCTCTCTCCTTGGGTCTCCATGAAAGGAGCTTTTGCTGAAGCGGTGTGTCTGTTTGCACAGCCAACTCAGAGGTCCCCAGCTCAAATATGGCTTTTTGTCAGAGCCTGCCTAGGCCTCGGTTGCTGGTCGATATCATTTCTCCCCGCCAGAGCGTTCTCCCTCCCTCTCCCCCGCTCCCTCTGGAGCGTCCGTCTTCACAGGGATCGATGCCTCTCTAATCCACAGCTCCCAGGCTGACCCGAGGTAATCAGCTGACTTCCCATGGTGCCTGGCGGGGAGGTCAGGGGTCAAATGGCTGTATAGATTTGGTCCTGTGATCAAATCACTTTGCTAGGTGGGGCTTTCAGACACAGCTAGTGAGGTCAAGAGCAATCGCGTCATTCCCCCCCCCCTCCCGCTGTCTCTCCGAGGTCGAGAGGGTGGAAATAGTGCAATGTTGTTATGTGAGCTGTGTAAAGCCGAACATTGGCGGGGCACTGGCCCCCTTGGTGTTAGTGGACTAGTATCCACGCCATATCAGAGTAAATACACCGGTAATGGTGTATTCAATGGTGCATGATAATATGCTCTCTCCTGTGTTAATGTTGACAGTACCATGTCTACAGTTTAAATGTGTTTCTATTGGCTTTAGATCACATTCAAACATAATGGGGGTTTGGGTTTGCTCAAGCTAGTTTCTCTTAACCTGGGGATGTCGTTGCAATTGGAGGTAAAACACATCCTCAGGTATGTTGCATGTATGTATGGATATATAGCCTACCCTAAACAGTAGGTACGCCAATATGGTTATCGTCCTACTTTATTAATATGCCCCCGCACATGCGTGTATACACTCACAGGCCACCTTGTCATTTTCATCGGCTTTTGAGGTTGAGAACATAAGAGCAGGCAGTTAAAACATCGTACTCATCTATAATTCAAGCACCCGGCTGCAACCTGTGTCATAAGGCCCCAGAGACTGTCCTGGTGTCCCTGGAGGTCCTGGGTGGTTGTTTCAAGCCTACAGCAGAAGCCCTGCTGCTGAACCCTGGTGTAGTGGCCACAAGACAAAAATCCCACACCTCATCCCCGCACCGGCAGGAGGGAGATTGCAGGAGGAAATTGGTGTTGTTCCACTGGTATCGGGCGCCGTTTGGCTCCTGGACTGACTAAATGGGCCATTACCTCCTCCCTGTGTTCTCACCCCAGGAGATCTGAGTTTGTCTGGAGTCTCTTTCTTTACTGCCCAAGTTCCTCAGTTTCGGGTCTTGGAGAAGTGCTTTCTTTGTATGTGCTTTATTACTACTGGTATATGGTGTTTTTTTATATTGCTTGATTCAGTTTTTAGGCTACAAATACAATTTCACAATAAATCTGCGGGCTTACAGGGTTCCACATGTGACATCAATGTTAAGAAGAACATACAGAACCAACTATATAAACCAACTGTAATGCGCTAATGCTAATTATGTTACCAGGGCACATGATCCAATCATTGTGTTTAGGCCCCATGTAATACTTCGTCAAAATCGTCAATCGGATTAATTTGATTAGGAATGGAATAAAATTGTGTCTTGTCAGCGCAGTTGACTGTTTACTGCAATTACAAAGCATTACAAGCCTTACAAATATTTTTGTAAGGCTTTACTTTACTTTTATAAGTACTTCCTCCTCTCAACAGCATTAGCAATACCTCTATTGAATGATGCTAAGCTCTTGAACAGAGCTTAGAGGACTATACTGTGTCTATGGGCCCATTGTGTCTATGAATAGAATTGTAGAGTATCGCCGCAAATCTTTATCTGGGAAAAATGTGTAGACGGCTTTATAGAAACCCAGCCTCATACACTAGAATATACTGTTCACATTGTAAATGTGAATCAATTCTCTTAATGGTTGAAAATATCTTCTAGGAGCCTCTAAAAACTGGTATTCTTCGAATAGGACCTAGTCTGAGACTGCGTGTCCTCAACGGCTCTGCCAGCTAATGCCTTTATACTGTTCGTGAATACATTATAATGGCAGGAACCTTCCTTTAATGACAGGAGGAGATGTTGAAATCGTCATTAAAATCTAAAACAAAGAACCACAAACATATTATTTTATTTATATACTTTATTAACCTTTTCTTTCGTGTTGTTTTTCTATTGTCAACATGACATTGTTGACCAGTTGTAAGCGAGGGTGTTTTTTAGAGGGTGTGTTGTTTTTGGGAGTGGGTATGTAGCACTACGTCGTGCGAAAGCAAAAAAATGCAACGCTCACTTGGCAGTGAGACACCCAATGTCCTTGTTCTTATCCAGACTGTGGCAAGGATTCACATGACAACCTTACAATATCACAATTTTGCGATTATTTTAAATATAAATGTTCAAAAAGCCAAGTATTTGCCACACTCCCGTGTGTGGAACAAGCACATTCATTATTATTCGTATGCTCCCGTTGTTATTAATTAATAAAATAAATTTCTATGAATGCAACTGACAGTGACACGTACGTGCCAGAAGCTCCTGTTTTGCATCCATTTTTTGATATCTCGCAGCAAGTACATCGCCGCGATCAGTATTCAGGCAGTCAGTCCCCGACAGACGTTGACACCACGCCAGCGCTCCCGTAGCCGGAGCGACTTTCTCCTCTGTTCCTCTGTCTATCTCCAAGGCAGAATTCGTGGCAGCCTCTCCTCGGAGTGTGACAAGTGGAACTGTGTGATTAATTTGGCCAGTCGTTTTAATGTGCTCCGGGATGCGCTACGCTTATTGTCTCCCCCCTGCACGTCTATTGGAATCTGCCAGAGAAAATATCCTGGAGAGACAGGTTTGCTCCTTCCCCTGCCCCGCCCGCCTGTTCTCAGAGCTGAGCTACGGAGCTGTCATCAGGGGGCCGGTCCAGGTCGAGGCCTGGCTCCAGCCAGGGGCCGCTGGCGGAATGAATCTCCCGTCTCTGAAGTGTTGAAAGCTGTGTAAATGTCAAACACATCCGTCTGATGTGCTGGGTGAGGGGGGCAAAAGCTGGAGGGATGGTTTCTCTGAGGGGGGGGGGTTGTGTGCGAGCCATCCGTTGAAGCCTGGTCCCTAGTTACCACTGGTGGCTGGCGGTTGCCAGGTGCAGATGTTGCTGCCTGCTCCCTCTGAAGAGCCAGCCAGGTTTGTTTGTTTGTGTGTGTGTGTGTGTGTGTGTGTGTGTGTGTGTGTGTGTGTGTGTGTGTGTGTGTGTGGTTTGTGAATATCCATGAGAGACAGAACCAGTGGGGCTTGGCTCCTGTCAGGCGGCTTTAGTGAGAGCGCATCGCCCCGATTTTAACAACGTCCCCTCTGACTACCAGCCCAGTTGTTTATGGAGGATACTCTTGCTGTGGTTTTGCATATTCCAGTGTTTTGGCGTTAGCTTCACGGATAAACCTCTTTTCCTCAGTGTAAGCATTCAGGACAGAAAACTAAACGCCACGACTTCCATCACACACCCCGTACGCCCCACCGCACAGTCTCAGACCACACTTTACCCAGGCTAATAGCCTAATTGGCAATGACGTTCAGTAGCAGCTAACAGTTCTCTAACAATCCCAGCCCCAGTTCCTCCGTGTATGTGTAGCATCCCCTCTGCCTGCTACCGCCTCGCTCTTGCTGTTGTTTTGTTCTCTTTCCACCTGCTACTCTCTCCTGCTGTGCTATGCCCCCTCTCTCTCTCTCTCTCTCTCTCTCTCCATGCTGTGCTCATTTTGGGATTATTTTTCGTAGGGTAAACCCCATGCTGTGCTCATTTTGGGATTATTTTTCGTGCTCCGCGGCTAAAGCCTTGGAGTCAGGCCTCGTCTCCCGGCTACCGCAGTTTCAACAAGGCCAATCTGCTCCCAGGGAATAGACAGAGCCGGCTAGGCCCCCCAGCCTCCCTCTCCATCCAGGGTTTAGGCCGGTACGCTGAAATAGAGAAGAAACAGCAACCATTGTGAGGTTGTCATAGTCATGGCACCGCCGGTTCACGGGTGGGGGTTGAAGTGGAAATGATGTGGCTCGAGTTTGATTTGATTTTTCTTGTTGTTTTTCCTAACCGGACTGAGCCAAAGAAGGCGGGTATTCTGCACATGTGATTTTAATATACCAGAATGATAGCGTAGATGATGGGAACAAATGGGTGATGATTACAGGTTGCGATGAGCCAGTAGCAAGCACTATACAAATGTCCAAGGAGAGAGACCAATAATTTGCCCAGAATCCTCGGTCTGAATGAGGAATTGATTGACAAGAACGCTAAGCCACTTTCTGTTCTTAATGCCCAGCACTGTGTAATGAAGGTCTTTTGACAAGTGGAAGCTTGGAAACTAGGCTTGGCAAACATTCCTGCAGGGAAGGGAGGACACATTTCAAACACACATATCTATATTCATTCACACAAGTGAATACATACACAAATTAATATTAGATTAGAATATTAGAGGTGTCTTTTTTAATACCAAGCAGAAAAACATCAGGCTCATTCAAACAACTGCTCTCATTCTGCATTTTTCCCCTTTTTCTTGCAGACATTTTCTTCTAAGCTATATTTCTTTCTTTCTCTCCCACCCTTTTGCCTCATCGGCGCTCTCTCCCTCACTACTTAATCAATCCGTTGTTCCCTTTAATGTATCTGACCTCCAGTGGCTGCTTGCTCTTGTCCCGGGTCTCGTGTAGGAATGCCTCGATCAACTGGGCCTCAGGCATGTCTATTCTGCAGGCCGAGACACAAACACAACACTAAGCCTTCAATGGGGTTGGGGGTGGGGGGGGGGGTTGGTGGCTGGTGAGCCACTACATCTTTTACTTGAGTCCTACTGCTGAAGAGTCCCTCTATATTCTCTGCCTTGGCAGGGGCAGCTTTTTTCACCTCTCCTGAGAGATCTTGGCCACTGAGCCCCAGCACAGATTCCTCTCGTTACTTAATTATACATTGGGACCCACCGCACTCGCAACAAAGGCCCGCTGTGCCTCCATTGACCCAGCTCCCTCTCTATTGTGCCCAGCTCTGAAAGGGAATTAAACAAAATAGAGAGGGTCCACTTAAAAATGTTGCCACAGAGACTTAATTGACAGATTGAAGGCAGTTTTTCACAGAGGGCCCTCTCTCTTTTCTGTGTGCCTCTTCGCTTGAATTGCTCTGCACCAGATGTGCCCTGCTGTGAGGTCCAGTGGGGCTGGCCTGTAGCTCGACCAATGGTGTTTGCAAAACTTCTCTATTCTCTTCTCCTTTGTCCTTGGTGTTAGCAGCCAAGAGCATTTATTCATCATTAGCTACAAATGAACGTGAGAAACGGAAGCAGGTTGGCGTGGGTAGGAATTAGGGTTGAGCCTAAAGAACAAATCCCACTGCCCATGTCCTTGGTTATTTCCAAGTGTTGCATTTACAAGCAATTGCCGATTATGTATAACCTGCAAAATTAAGACGGGATATTTAATTTTCATAAAAAATCAAACAAATGTTCAAATAGTTCAGAAGAGAATTCCTATTCTGGTCAAATCAAACATTCTATAATAATAATAACAAAACTTTTAGATGTGTATACCATGGCCTTGCGGTTGGCAGTTTATATACATAACATTTATGTCAATATTTAATATTATTGTAATATGGCCCCTGGCCCTGCAAGACCAATTCCAATGTACCTGTAAAGGTTGGTTTGTCATAAGGTGGCTTTCAAATACCACACTTAATAGGTGCCAGGTACTAGTAGATTCAGAAAGCCTCAAGCACTATATGTTCCCAAGGTACAATCGTCCAACTTTACAGCACACTGTTAAGGCTAAATGACTTTTTCTGAATACAAAATGACTGAACAGCCCTTTTATAATAGAACCCATTGTGTACTATTATTTGTTTGCCATCTTTTGTCATTCCACTGCATTGAATTTGAAAAGAAAATAACAGAATACTCTCATTGTTCGATCGCAGTGTTCCAGAAAACTTGAAAAACTCTCTTACACTACCACACCTAGCACAGAAGACTGTCAGTGAAAACAGAGGTTGCGCACAAAAATAACATCTGCACTGATTATGAGCTACCAGGGTGCCAAATGAATTATTCCTCATGTTTTCCCTCTCTCTCTTTGTTTTGTCTTGCAGTGTGACAGCGAGAGTGACATTGACGACAAGGTAAGTCTGCGTTTCCCTGTTTATTTGCCCACACACACACACAGCGGCGAAGAATTGTGAATAACAAATTGTTGTGAATAACAAGAAGGAGTAAGACAGTCGCAGTGTGTTGTTTGCAAGAAGATATGAGAGGTAATAGACACTGCCGGCCACACCACTGTAGATCATTTGCATTTTACAGGGCAAGAAACTGACGACGAAAATAATTTAGGGTTTTTTTCCCCCCACCAATGTTATTTTTCTGGTTTTCGGTTGTAAGGCATAGTTGTGGTATCTACTATTTAGGAGTGTTTTCTTGCCTGGATCACAGTGTCACATTTTGAATTATCCTTGAATATATGTATTTAGTTTTGAATGTGAAAGGAATTTCATGTAGGATACACAACTCTATAACCTATTCCATATTTCACATAAATATAAGCATAGTTAATCAAATGAAATCCTTCTATTTTGGCTGCAGTACCATCAGTTATTAATTATGTGACAGTTTTGACAGATGTAGTCCATCAGCATTACCAATTTGATTATGGCGTACTTGTTTATCACAGAGTTGGAGGCAGTCGGCTGATAGAAGCCACCCGGTTACAATTGAGGCGCCTTTGGGGAGCCACGCACGTCCTAATTCCCCCACAGTTTAGCAATTACTCCCTGGTAAATGAATGAGATAGCATGTCTAATCTCCTGTAAGCTTAGCTCCCAGTTCTGTGGAAATGTCTGCTGCTTTCCCTATAAATAATACATTGATAGCAGCCCCAATTTGCATTAAGAGTAGCCTGGCAAGTCAATAGGCTTTTATCTCATCATTGAAGCGAGAAGGATGCTGCTCTCTAGTTGACATGACGGAGAGAGGCTAGCAAACCTGTCAGTCTCCATATTGGGTGTAGGTGGGGGGTGTCGCCGCGGGGGGTGGGTACGAAATGAGGAAGAAATGATAGAGGGAGTAGACGAGGGAGGAACGAAGGTTTAAAAATAGTTATTTTACCGTCAAGCTGCTTTTTCATATTCCACTTTCAGCATACTGTATTTCTTCCTGCATGTTCTAGAGTCATGGTCCCTTTAACACTCTGGGAAATATGTAGTCATTTGGGCTTGTTTGGTAGGCCGCCCAAATTGTAAAAGAATGTGAGCACATGAAAACACAGGGCTGTGGGCAGGCTGAGTTTCAGGGAATGAAAGGGATAAAACAACCTTGTCTCAATGTCTTCTCCGGACCTCTCCGTTCAGAACCGCATTGCTGGACCATCCGTTGTACTGCGGTGGGGCTGACTTTGGTGTGGACTGGAACGTCAGCGCATGTCCACTTGTGAACTGGCAAGCCCAATTTGAACACACAACATAAAAATAATAACTAACTCTTTTCACTGGAAGAAATCGCAAGCAGGAAAATGCCATTCTGCATGCTGAGAGTGTGTGTATGTTCCACCTTCCGGCGTTGTCTAATCTCTGGCTTCCGTGCCGTCACTGAATGACCATCGACCTTCCTCCTAGCGCAAGCAAAATATCAATTATCATATTACGAGGTGGTTAAACATACTATATGATTACGAAGGTAATTATATACATCAACTACTACATGCATTGAAAAGAGGAAGGCTTATATATGTGAAGCTGCACATTCTCTGTCGGCCACAGAGTCTAGAGAACATCATACGCTCTTCATCATGAGTCCTGTACAGCTGTTACTTTGTTGAGCTACTGAAAATTCCTCATGTCTTCAAAGTCGGTACTGTGTTCATGCGTGCATAACTGACAATAATAACACGGTAAAGAGTATTTAAAGACTCAAGCGGCGACGGCTTCCTCCTATTTCTTCAGTGTCTATACTACCATAATCACGGCGATGAGAGCTGCAAAAACACACACACCACAAATTGCCATGGAACGAGGAAGAGAGGGAAAAACCATCTTGACAGGTCTTCACCAAAAATCCAATTGGTTTCCAAGAGGAGGAAAGACAAACACTGTCATTTCTAATTGCCCACACTCAGGCTAACTCAGCGCTGTTAATTTGCAGCAGCGTATCGACAAAACAGGTGCCAGGTCCTCGTGTCTCTCTAACTAAAACAAAGGCCCTTTTCACATCAGATTACAAGCAACCTGAACACCCACATTGTCAGGACTTTACAGATGTACTTTATTTAAATGTTTCCTCCAGGTGTGTCCCCCGAGTGCAATCAGTCACATATTTTAATTGAACCGCTGCGGCTGGGCCAGTTTAGGTAGCAGCATGTTGAAAAACTCACTGCTATCAAAGCGATGCCCGAGTTAAAATACGCTGTTGTGTTTCCTGAACATGACAACCTTGAATTCTTTGAAGATTGCTTGGTGGCAATAGTCCTGTTATTTAATTCTATTTTCTACCATTTCTTATTGAGAGGGCACATTTTCCAACGTTTTCCAACATTCAACAATGACAAGTACTCAAAGTAAAAAAAAAAAACTACCTAAATAGCAGCTATGATCTTGACCCTTGCCCAACCTCATTTGCAACTGAACCCTGCAGAGAATTATGGATTTTTTGATGGAGAAGAATGTAGTTTCTGTCAGAACTGTTCGTTAAGCCTCTGTATGTAGTTGTGCTAAATTAGAAGCTTGTGAAGGGGCTAACCGCATGCTGGAAAATATGTCTCTACAATAGAGGGATATGTGTACACATGCGTCTGTTTAAATCCTATCTATAGAATATGAACCATCATTACTTATATTCCAATCCAAACAGTTGAAGTCATTTTATATGTCATGGTTTCTCTAAAACAGATGTTGGTTAATTACGATTAGAGTATTATATGTCCCAAGCATGTGTTAGCCCTTTATTTTTTCACGCAAAAATGCATTTTGGAATGGCTTTGTTTTTGTGACACTGATATCACAAAGAATTTCACATAGTCATCACAAGACCATTATTTATGTAATGAATCAAATATAGTTTATTTAACATGGTACACCATTTATTAATTTTCTTTCATAATTTGACACGACATGATCTGACACCGCCACATATTATGTCTATATTTACTGCAAACCTCCAGTGATTTTATTTTGGTAAGTAACTCATAAGAGATCCAAAACCAAACAGCATATGGGCTAAACGAAAGTATTAGCGCCCGCTAATACTTTCATACCGCTGCACCTTATTATGTAATATACTTTATGAATCCCGCCAATCCCACGTACGACTTATAACGCCACACATATGAAAGGTCTTTGTTCAACCGTCTTAAACACCGCTGTGGTTCACAACCATGTTTTACAACCATGTTTTACATCCATCAGCCTCGCCGCTCCGCCTGCAATCTTATCAGCCAGCTCATCCTGACGGCTTCTGACGCAGCTGTCTGAGGTACTCAAGCGAAACAAGACGGTCATTTTCTTTCATTGGAGAGGAAAAGAGAGAGCGGGAGTTATCCCTTCTCCGTTGGCCCGCGTACTCCCCTGAAGTGTCATCTTATCTCGATTACGCCGCACTCCACCGTCCTCACCGGATCCTCCAATTTCCTCTGTGTTCTTTCACCTCTGCAAATAATACACGGACTGTCTCAGCTTGAAATGTTAGCATTCCACTCTAATATTCTTTGGAGACGTTGCCTGGGCAGTTTAACAGGGTGGCCTCATGTCAGGTGCGTGCCCGCCGCCCCCGGCTCGCCACCCGCGGACGACACTGCCCGCGGGTCAGCTAATTCTATTCGGTCCCATTTGCGGGGCAGTCACTCAGCGGAAACCGCATCCGTCCTCGGGAGTCTCCAGGGACCATTACCACATCCTGTCTGAAGGCTCTTTTATGGCTCCAGTGTACTCATCTGCCAGGCCAGAGCTTAGGCTTTGATTGACACATTAATTCTTGCTCTCCCCTTATCTCCCCGCTGTGTGCCGAGTGAATGCCATATCACGGCGTCGGAGCGTATCTCCCAGCTTATCGGTAATGGCTCATCAGCCGGCGGTATCCTCCCAGGTGCTGTATCATTGGGGGGGGGATGTTGTGTGCTAGCACGCACCCCTAGCTAAAAGTACGCCATGATAATGTCAGAGCGTTACATTACCGCTGCCAGCAGCACCACTCCCCTGCCTCTTTTTGTTGTTGTTTTTCACCTCGTCTCTCGTTCCCTGCCTTGTATTTCCTCTGTTTTATTAACTACCTGTTATTTTTCTCTCTCTCTCTCTCTCTCTCTCTCTCTCTCTCTCTCTCTCTCTCTCTCTCTCTCTCTCTCTCTCTCATTGTTTATGCCCTGTGTCTCCTCCAACTGCAGCCTCTCCCCGGGTTTGAGGAAAAAGAGAATAGCTACATGTATGCATGCGGGCGCCCCAGCTACTATATCTACCCCAACCCCCCATTGCTTCGGCTGCTGCTGTGTGCGAGACCCACACTCCCAGTGTGGGCATATTTAATAACAAACAGACCACCCACCAGGCCGCTGACAAACCTTAACCGCGTCTTCACGGGCGGGGGAAAAAAAATTGACTGGCTTTATGTTTCGACACAAGTGATCATCCGTCCTCATCTCCTTAATGAAATTAGATTAAGTGCACCTGGGAAAGAGCTGAGAAAGTGGAATGCCTCACAACCTCCTTTAATCTAAAACCAATTTGCCGGAAATATCCCCCCCCCCCCCCACCAGCTTGGGATTCGCCATCGCTGATTCAAAATGGAGGACGAAGGAGATGAGAGCAGAGCTGACTGGTGGCATTCAGCTCCCCACAGGCGCTGTGAAATTAGAACTGACACCGGCAACACAGGCCTTAATATGGGGATGCCATCTTCCTCCTCTTGCTGTGGTCGCTCTCTCCATCTTCCTCCCTCTCTGTTTGTTTCTCTCTCTCTCTCTCTCTCTCTCTCTCTCTCTCTCTCTCTCTCTCTGTGTTCCTTGAACCTGTGATCTTCCCTCACCAATGGTTTTGCATTCAGTCATATATTTAAAAAAACAAAAACATTAGGCCTACATGTTTGAAACTCATTCATCTGTCGCATTAATGTATTACTCCACTTACGCCACTTATCTGGTCAAGGTTGCCATCGCTACAGTACATGCGGAGCAGCCTGGACGCGCTTTAAAAATAAAAGAGTTGTGACCCCACCTACATACATGTAGAGTTAAGTTTATCATCAACTTCTTGGGGTGAACTCAATCAGTTCCAGCTTTGCGGTCTGGCTTGAACATGCCAACCACCGGCATGTTGTTGGAAAGGCTTTTCAATTCCATTAGCTTACGTTATGTCCCGATGCTATCATACTTCTGTAGTTATTAAAATCCCAGTCTGGAAGCATTTAACGGTTTCATTTATGCTGGGCTGTTTGCAACATTCTCTCATCCCCCCCGGTCAACTATGCGCCACGTGTGCACGCACGTGCAGTGTATATTTTTCCTGGTCGTCAAGCCATACATCTGGTGTGCGTTTAGCACGAACGTATGTGGTGATCTCGGAGTACAATTGGATTTGTCTCCGAATTGAAAAAGAAGGCACCTAATTGAAGCAGCATGTTCATGTGACGGTACGCTGTGTGTGTGCGTGTGTGTGTGTAAGAGAGAGCTTATTTATGTGCGTCTGTGTTGGAAGGAAGAGGGCACAGGGGCAAGTTCAGCAGGGAAACTAGCGCCGGTGTATGTTAAGAAGGAAAGGCATGATGACAGTCAAAGGCCCGAAGCTTCCGCGGGGCCAGCCAGCGGACATAGCCAGCTGGCATCCGCAAAGATGGCCTGTCTCTAGCAATGCATGTCACACTGTGAAGCAGGGACAGTCGCACAGCAAAGGCGACACTGGTGCGTCACCATATTGCCTGCTCTAGGTTGCTATATCTAGGTTAGCATCAACGTTAGAAACGTAGAAGCTGAGGTTTGTGTGAAAACGCAACATGGTTTACTGTAATTTGCCTTCACCAAAGTGCTCATTTGTTTGTTTTGGGAGTCTAAAGTGAGTATTCCTTTGTTTTTTCTTAGTTTCAAAGGCTCCCTTTCTTTGAAACTGTATACAGTAAGGTTGCCTTAAGGTTGCCTTCAGCAGACAAACCCAGGTGGGTGTCAGCCATGGTAAGCAGTTTATGATCATAGTTACAGCGCTTGAATAGTTTTCAATTTTGTGTTTTTCCATCTGACCTGAGCTGATCCATTTTTAGAGGTGGTTAGGCTATCTCCAAACACTATTTCCCCCACCTGAGATTCTGGGTCCTGTCTGTAACGCCCATATATCAACCATGGCATGCTGTAAAGCATGTTTTCACACCTTAATGATTGTTAACATTAAATTGAACCTCCTGTATTACAGTGGATCTACAGCTTTATGTTGGGTGAGATGTAAAAATGACATCTCCGCCCCTGTGGTCTATACATTGACTGGGATGCCTTGCCTTGTAACACATCTTGCGATGCAGGGGCGTAACAATGAGGAAGTGTGAAAAATGCAGCTACTCTGGCCAAGCTAGCGCTTAGTGTGTCCACTGGACTTCAAAGCACCGATCCAATGGCCTGTGTTTGAATTACAATCCAAGTACTATATACATTTTCCACGAGTAATAAAAAAGTAAAATTGAGTTAATATTGGGTGCAGATGTGTAGAAATAGAACAATAAATGTTTTCTGTATGTGTTTGTAGGATTTGACTGTTTTTGATCATGCACAAACATAATGCCTTAAGTGGCTTTTTATTCAATAAACATGTTTGGACTGTAATTACTTGCACATTTCCTGGCTAGAAACGGGACGTGTGTGTGTGTGTGTGTGTGTGTGTGTGTGTGTGTGTGTGTGTGTGTGTGTGTGTGTGTGTGTGTGTGCGTGCAGTGAGTAATAAGTAT
>JAOEHI010000024.1:5737840-5753159 GCA_025447815.1 Percopsis transmontana
GCCCTGGGGGTCTTTGGCTGTTGGTGTAATTATCCGTGAAAGCAATTGTATTGGTGGGTTACCGTAAAATGCGTTTTTAAATCTCTCCAAAACCCCGAACCCCCCCCCCCCCCAAAAAAAAAAAACAACAAAAACCCTTTCCTGTCCCCCTGGTTCCCTACGATTTTCCTTCACCTCATCAAGCCATCACAAACCCTCCTCCCAGCCTCTATCCACTGGAGATGTTCTCCGGCCTCCAAGACACGAACACACTGCAAACAATTTATGTTGCCTCACTGAGGAAGTCAGATCTGGCCTTCATACCTTCAGGGAGAAAGCTCGCTCTCCCTCTCTCTCTCTCTCTTTCTCTTTTGTGGTGGTGCCAAAGGAACATTCTGATATGTAATCTCTGGCAGGAGGAATGGCAGACAGACACACATGTGCACATTTGTTTTCCTCCTCTTGACCTGCGATCAACTGCAGAGAACTAGAGAGAGGGAGAGAGAGAGAGGCTGTAGCACAACAGATGGTTCTCCTTAAGGAGCAGAGGTGAAGCTCTTTCGGTTACAAGTGCCCCCCCACCCCACCCCCGGCTGGGCATCACTCCAGTAAGCCAGGGGTGAATGCATGCATGCACACATAAATACGCTTTGGTCCAAGATGTATGGTGTCACCTGTCTGCCCAGAGTGAGCTATTGAATAAACTCAGTTGCAGTTGAGGCGAATAGATTGCTTTTGGAATTATTCTGAAATCCGAGTCAATTGGTCTTGTATGACCTGGATGATGTATGAATGAGGACATGGCTGCATTGGGACTATACGTTTTCATAACGATTGACTGCTATACAGGTTTTATAGCACAGGGAGAATATAGAGTATATGGTACGGTTCATATTCCCGTCCGTTTTTTAGTCATTGTTTTTAGACGTTGTATTTATTGCGTAGTAGGTAATGTGTAATAAGTGTTCAGAGTATTCCACCGGTTGAGTGGTTTTAAAAAACGACCTAAGAGGTTTAAGTTTAAAAAAAAACAACACGTTTATTATCGTGCATCAATACTCTTGTCTTAGCCAGAAAGATATCTAAAGCCATGATCAATGTTGAGTGTGAATAGGAAATAAGAGTGCATCTGGCAAACTAGGGCCTGTCTCAGAAGAGACAGGCAGTGGGGGGGAGGGGGGGAGTGACGGCATCGCTCCTCAGAGCGCGCACGCTCGTGACAAGTAAACTGAAATCATCATTGATGTTATTTATTTTCAAATGCTCCCCGCTTGACAGGCGACATCTTGTTCGCCGCTCGTCCCGCGGGAGGCCCCGGCGCTCGGCGCTCCTCGACTCCATCACGCACCGACAGCCGCCCGGCGCTGACACCAAAGCGGCAGCGGGATTCGCCGGAGACTCACTCCGGAATTTGTCACAATCCTGTGCCGCGCGAGGGAAACAGGAGCGCCCGCCCGGCTCCTTGTTTACACACATCCAGATCTGTCGCAAGGCTTGTCTCCTACAGTACCTCAACATCTGCCACTGCGCTGGAAAACAAGAGCTCCCCCACCCCCATCCCCCTAAAAAAAAAAAAAAAAAGATAGTCCGCTAAAGATTTTCTCTTCTCTTTTGGTGCTGGATAAATGTCAACAGAAGTTTAATCTGTGGAAGAGGAAGCGTGCTGCAAATGCCTGCACGATGACTTCCTGTCTCCATCAGACTCTGACCTGACGCGTTGAATTCAGGAGTAAATGAACCTGTCTGTCAAAACCAACTCGCACATTTCTAAAAAGGCATATTTCTATTAAACTCTATTTCTCAAAACATTCATTGAGCTCAGACCTGTTAAGGCCTCTCCGTCTTGAGTTAATCATGTCTCCTTATCCTGCTTTTCCAAAGATATTGCAAGATTTATCCCACCGGTTTTCCACTGCATCCTTCAGAGACATTAGGTCATAGCAGTGTCTCGAAATGCATGACTCCATGCTCCATAACAACATTGGCCACCGCTGCCTGTCTCTGAGTGTGTGTGTGTGTGTGTCTTTAGCAGCCTGGCCCATCATTCCATGTGTACACAGCCCCATTATCAGTCAGTAGCTGTCGGACCTCAGGGGAAGCGGTGTAGATGAAGAAGCAAGCGTAGCGTTGGGCAGGTAAACCAGCCGTGAGCCAACACCAGAGCCCAGATCCCTAGGCATAGGCCTGCTAAAGAAGTCCATTTGTCAAACGGGCCTCTGTCGGGACCCGCCAGGGAGTGCATTACTTGCCGGGGCCCCTGCAGGGATTGGTGTTCTGCCTCCCAGCTATACTCACTCACCAGGCTGGCCGCCCAAGGTGCTTCTTGCAGTCAGCAGTGACCAGCCCCCAGCCTGCTCTCACTCGATTGGCTCATTAATAAAACAGCCCCCTCCTGAGAGCAGGGGACACACTCCAGCGCTCTGTACATCGCTTTCTCCAGCTAATGGGCCAGCGGGGAGAGGCCTTTGTCTGCACCGAGCTCCCGCACATCCTTCAATATGTCAGCCAGGACAATGCAAAGGTAGGATGGAAGACTGTGTAAAGCCCAGATCATGTTGTATGTGATCCAGAGCTCTATCCCCGTGCCCACTGAAGACCTCAATGGGTTCAGGGTTCGCAGGTGCCTAGGCTTTTCTCCATTAATCCCAAATAGCCTCACTTGGTCGCACCTCCTTGATTGTGTGTCTGCTCTGAACGATCGCGGACTGACTTGGACGTGTCCTCGCCATTTTGTGGTGGGACCTCACGTGATGTATTTCCTTCTATGCGGTCTACAATGTCAACTAGGCCTCTCTCTTTTTTCTTCCTCCTTCTCTTGTTTGTGTTCATCTTGGATGGAAGCTGCCCTTATTCACAGCTGGACTCCAGAGGGACGAGCAAGTTTTGTTAGTGTTGTTGTAGGATGTAAATCTAACAGGAGAGGTGGAGATGGAGCACTAAGGCTTATAGATCCCTCAGGGTTTCCTCCTGAGCCCCTCACTAAATAAATCCAAATCGAAAATACATATGGAGCTGTAAACTGTTTGCATAAAGGAGCTCTTGTTCTTCTCAACGAGCGTGTCAGATTTACTGGCTGCACGGCCTGTCTGTTGGATCCTAACACCAGCACACCAAAGCAAGGCACTGGAGAAAGTTAGTGTACATAAAGTTCAATGGCTGGAATATTTTTGTGATGTAGATCTAGGAAAAGTAGTTCTGCTTATTGACAGCCTTATTTGAAGTCCCACACAGTGGTCCCATGCATTCGGTGGAACTCAATAGCTCGGTTTCCCCAATAGCTTCACAAAGAACCCTCCAGGGGACCCAAACCTGGGGCTATTTAGAAAGCAATTTAGTCACTGCTGTTACCAGCGATTTCCACTTCCTGTTTGGTGGGGATGCCGCTGCACACTGAGAGAGACAGGCTGGTAGAAAAGGCCATACGTGGTACCACAATATAGCCAGACACAACTCATGGGGAGCGGCGGTTCTCCCCAATTATTAGCTTAAGGAAACAGCCTGGAGATTTATGAATATCCCTGGGTGACTTTGAATAGCCCTAGTCACTTCCATATGTGACCCTGAGGCTGAGTGGTTGACAGAGCCTTTCCAGGCCGATTAGGCTCCCAGGCTCTTGCTGAGAGGAAGGCCTTGTTGGCAGCTGAGGGCCAGGAGAGCATAACCTCTTGAGCTCAATTGGTAAAGCTCACAGATGTTGAGGCCCAATGAGAGTGGCTATAGCTGCCGGGCTGCGTCAGCTAGCGACGCTTGACACTAGGTTTACTGTTACCGTCAGTTACTTGAAAAGGAAATAACAGAGGCGCCAATTAAAGCTTTAAGACTTTAAATACAGTAAAAACCCTCTGTTGTTGCGATTAAAACATCCCAGTTAATGCTTGTTTGCCTTTACGACAGAGCCCCAGTCAGCTGCCATTTCTCTGCTTTCTATTAAAGCAGGATTGAGTGGTTTTGTGTTAAGCCCCCCCTTCTACAGTCCTCGCCATGCGTTCCAGGTTGTGGCTTGTGGCTTGATTGCTATATAAACAACATTTTTATTTCTGAAATACATACTGTTCAAGGGAAGGAAGTCTAGATTTTGTAGAGTTTACTGTTTATGTAATTTCACCAGTCAGAATTTGCAAACCAAAAGGTTTCCTTGATAGAGGTCTCATGATAAACCATGAGGCGTCATAGTGTTTTAAGGTTCTGTTTAATGAACCAAGGAATTCTTGTAATTTCAGAGCCCTCCTCAATAAGGCATGGAAAGACATAAAGAACAGAAATGTATGTGCATTATGTCTGAGCAAAGGTAGATTCTAGACGGTGATCTACCACACCTAATGTCAATGCCCAACTAACCAGCTTTTAATCCAGTCACATCAGTTCGACTTTTCAAGTATCGCATTTTGCCATTTTGTTGCCATTTTCCTTTTTTAATGTCAGTCCATTTACTAATAAAAAAAATACAAGTTTGCGCTTAGTTTATTTATTTATTACGGGTATATTCAATTTAGAAAACATATAACATGTTTTACTGGGCAGAGCTGCATCATGTTCTCTGATATGGTACTAACAATGGTACTGAATAAGACTAAAACCGTCCTTTTTTTATTTCTTTGACACAACAAATGCAGGAGCAAGCAGTAGATTACAGTAGATGCCCATTGTTGTGAACCTTATAAGAACAAAATAACAAATGGGCCAAAGGCCAATATGAAACAATATGAAACTGAAGTCAGAAGCTCTCAGCTTCTGTCCCTTGGGCCTGGTCCCTCTAATGAGTGAGGTTGGCACTTGCCCTTACATCAGCCCACCTCATCCTTGCTGGGGCCATGCATGAGGCAAACCGGGGCAGCTCACTTGGGACAGGGGGAGGAGTGGTCTGTGGTGGATATCCCAGAGGACAGCGGGGGTTAGAAGTCATGACAACTTGTGAAGGAGGAAGCGGTGATGAAAAGAGGCTTTTCTGGCATCATGGCTGAGCTCTTCCAGCTAAAGTGCCTAATCCATATTAGTGGTACAAAGGCTCTAAAGTTTAGCAGGCATCTTCATGTAAATTATTTTCAACTTCTTAATTTTTGGGGGGACAAAACTGTCTCCTTCGGTTCTTTACAAGTTTGGAGCTTTAGGTTAATCCCCTTAACTTCTATTGTGGATGCTATTAGTTGGAAAGGCAAGGGTCTTTTTTTCCAATCTGGTCTCAGTTTAATAACTAGAATAGCTTTAAAACATAGTCATACCTGGTCCAATTATTACTTTTTCCAAGTCAAAGACAAGACAAACCAGAAGGGTCTATAGATAGACATGGCCTCAGGTGGACTGTACATTTTATAAAATGAGATTTGATTGAATAAGTCAATTTTCAGTTGATGTGATGAAAGTGACTGCAATCTAATTCTGGTAATTTTCGGAGCTTCTTCAGCATTTATAATTTATTAGGTCTGTGATATTTCAGCAGCCTCCCAGAGCATCCAGTATAAAGGAGGTATTCTTCAAAGAAACGTCAAACATGCCATTGGCCACTGAGGAATGTTTATGTGAGGAGTTGAATGATGAATAGAGGGATTCACAGGCTTGAACTGCTATGACCATCTGTTGGCTGATTGAATTAAAGAAAAGTTAAAGTTAATGTGCATGGTCTCTTGGACACTCGTCTCTTGTGAGATGACGGTGGTTATTTGGCCTGTCTAAGTTAAGCTTTACAAATAATTCGTTTGTTCTTCTGGCATCAGAATTCTCACCTGAATGCAATTAGCTCCGTTTGTTTATCTTGGGATTATAGTGTCGACTGGATTTCCAAATCAGGTCTGAAGTTCACTGTTGGTTTACAGGGAAGTGTAAACAGCTGGCCTCTTTTTCCATGATTCAATTTAAATCTTTACTGTTGTAAATTTTATTTAATGATGGTCATTTGATATTCCTAACTCAATTTGTGTCTTTTGCTTGCCATTGATTTGTTTTTTGGCTGTTTTTTATGTCCATTTTTTTCTTCCACTAAAGCTTATTTCCTGCCTAACTTGGTAGTTTATATTGGATTATTGAACTCCTCTATGTATTTTCTGGTCTTGCCATGTTCTGGACTAAAATTAAAAATACAATGGAGTAAACAACGGCCCATGCAAGGTACAGTCTTGTGAAGTCTTGCTTCATTTATAAAGCCATCCTTGAATTAAATGAACGTATAAACGTTCTTTATTGTAGGCCAAGGACACAGCTCTGCATACAAAGCTATGCTGTGTATATTCTCCGGATAGAAACATACATTACACCGTATATTGTCTTTATGAGGAAGGAATAAGCTATAACCAAAACTTAGAATTCAGTGTTCCTGTTCTACATCTCCTGTGAGACAAAACTGTAAATCAATAAAACTGCAGGGCATACAGTAGTTAAGCTACCCACCACCATCTTATAGTCTCTATTTTGAACACGAGGGAAGCCGGCAGCCATTTTGTTTTCCAGTTTTCTTGAATGGCGTTGGTGAAAAGCAGCAGCAGCCTGTGCATGGAGTTAATTAAGTCATAGTTTTAAAGCTGTAATTGATTGAATCAAAGTCATAATAGAAATTGCATGGCCCCAGCAGCTGTGTCTTACAGTATTAACACAACTGGCATCCTCTGCTGGAGAAAGGATATGTTAATAAGGCCTTGAATGTAATCAGATTTTGTTGTTTTTCACCCTTTTTTAGGTCTGGGTGCTTCTTTTTGCCACAACACATTTTCTCAAGGGAACTTATTATACACTTCTGTTACACTGGAGAGTTGGTGTGCAGTGTACTCGGAAGCCAAAAGACCCCCCCCCCAGATCCCTTAAATCTGTCAAAGCATCTGCCTAATCCAGCCTGGCAAAGCCTTTGACGTGCAGGGCTAGAGAGCAGGCCTTATGTCACTCGTGAATGCTGGTGTATTTCCATATCTGACACTGCGCTGAGCACACGTGTTCATTCATCCCTCTACAATAAAATACTACAACATTTGGTGACTGATCGCAAACAAAACGCAGCGCTGCTGTAACATTCACATCAAGGCCTTCAACCACTTAATGTCCAGATACAATACATGTGAACTTTGGGAATAAATGCACTGCCTCCCTCCATCTCTCTCCCTCTCTCCTACTCTTTATCTTTATTCCCAGGCTGACCCTATCTCTCTAGTTCTTCAATACAACGAGGTAATGATGAGAAATGGAGTTATAATGCCAGTTGTTAAACCTCAGGCCGCACAACAAATGTGCTTCAGAGACCCCCACATTTGTCTCTGAACGGATTAGGTCTTTGCTCTGGTAACCGTATATTTAATCTCTCTCCAGCCTCTGCCTGCAACTCTGTGTTGCTCACGATAACAAATTCTCTGTCATTTTCCTCTCCTTATGCCTTCATCCAGTGGTGCACCTGCAACAGTGTAGCATCTTTGTTTGCCCTCAATTATCTGCTATTTATTAATGTAAGATGAATGGAACGTAAAACCCTTATCCTTGAGAGTATTTATCCTCCTCTCGTCTTGGCCGTGAATGCCGGACTTAAATTTCTGTACAAAAGCAGCTCGCCTGGGTTGGTTTATGAGTTGACTGCTCCACAGCACCTGGAAGCCATCGCTCATCCCTCCTTGTCTTATTGCCATTCTAGAACCTTGTTCTGGCTTAGACACCATTCATTTTCACAACAGCCCGCTGTCTCCTCATTGGGTATTGTGTGAACACTGGCAGTAACCCAGGGCCGGTTAAACTCTATAATGGAGGTCATAGAATGTAATCTTTTTTTATCATCATTATATAACCGTGAATTTCTTTAATGGGTACAGCACAAAAAAAAGTTATACTTGTCACTCCTCTGCGTTGTTTTCAAACCTAAACTAAAGTATTTTATTTGACGGTGGCAACCTTTGAGTACCTGATCAGACGGTAATGGCAGTTCTCTCCACATACCAGAGATTATCTGGTTATTATTCGCATAGAGCAAGAGAAGTCATGGAATGTTAATAAACTGGTTGCCCGTCTGTATTAAATTATCAATGTGCATGAAAAATTTATTTCATAACGTCTTTCACACTTTCCGAGTTGGCACACAATTCACTTTTATCTTGTTAATGGAATGGAACATTTTATTACAAGAAGGGGAAATGGCGCCACTTGTTTCACATCCCAAGCAGTGGGTCAGACCAGAGATGTAGCTATGATTATTGTGAACATGTTCAGCCCTCTCGCATAATTTGGTCAGATTTCATAATTCAGCCTCGATAACTCAGGTCCAACTGGCATGGAGGCTCAGAATGCCATGCTGCAGTGGAACATTGTTAGATTTACATTTTCAGCATTTAGCAGACACTTTTATTTACAATTACATTGTTCTATTACATGGAGCAGGTAGGGGTTAGGCATCTTGCTCAAGGATGCTTACAGGTAAGCCGACTCCGGGGCTTGAACCTACGACCTTCTGGCTGGGAGTCCAACACCCAGACCACTAGACTACCCTGCCCCCTTAGATAAATTCCAACACATTCCAACTGTTTTCTCTAACAAACATATCAAAAGTTTTTATTGCGGGCACCCTGTTAAGAGACCATAAATTACTTCCTTAACTCACCTCTCCAATTTCCATCTCTTTTTTCCCCCTTAGTGTAATTTACACCCTGGTGGAGACAAATTGGCGACAAGGCCACAGAGGGGTGAACACCTTCTGTTTTTATGTTTCTACACAAAGTGTAGCGTTTGCTTCATCCAAACTATCAAGGAGGTGGAGAAAGGAAGGCATAAACAATTGTGTATCGAATGAACAATCTGCTTTGCACATTTTCTCCCGCCAGCACTGTTGAATAAGATAAAGAATGTCAAGGTGACATGCATGTGCTCTTTGAGAGAATAAAGACGGCAATGTCCTTGCTGATTTTATCAGTGGGAGCCATTCTTTACATTGCACATTGGGAGAAAATGTAGCCAGGGAGAGGGAGGCCTTTGGGGATGAGGGGGTTGGTGAAAGCCAGGGAGACAGCATAGCATGTTATCAGGTCCCAACTGCTTTTCCACGCCGATCGATTCTGCTGCGTTGGGCGATGCATATGTCTGCAGATGGCCCAGAGTATTCTATCATCAATGTAGAGTAATTATCTTCGGCAACAACCAATATTGGATTGTTAAGCCTCGGGATAAGGTAGCCGCCAGAGCCTTCAAACAGTCACTCACCACCGCGGGCTTGAAGGCTGATAGATGGATCAGCTGGGACTAGCTGCTAGAGGGGCTCCCGAGGCAAACTAGCTGAGTTACCAGCATTCATCTCCCTCTGCCCTAGCAGTGCAGACCTTTAAATCCCAGGGAAAATTCATTTTTAATGTGCCTGGCGGTGGCCGCTTTCTGTTCTACATCGCCTCAATCAATCAGAACGGCTTTTCATGTCGAACAGGAACCTTCAGAAACATTTGCCACAAGGGTTTTGATGAGCACAACTTGCAAGCAGGTTAAAAACCCGCTACGAGCCGCCTGACAAGCCCTATACATGTGATAGATTTGAAAATATGATTGCAGAGAGCTGAGGACTGCACGTAAGTGAAAATCCATTACAGGCCACTGAATTTGTCTCTGCATAATATTCTTCAGAGGGTTTTGTTCCTGTTTCTTATTCAGTTTCTCTACAGCCCCCATATTACTATGAAGTTCTTTGCTTTAAGTTTGGTCTCCTGAGAGTCCTTCAAAGTGTCTGACATCCCCCGGCCTCTGTTCTCAATAGCACTACTTGTAAACTGAAGCACAGAAGTGCTCCAAATGTATGACCTAGAAATGTTGTCCATATTGGAAGATGGGAGCGATTGAATAAGGTGCTCATTCTCACGTCACTGGCCTAAGCTACTCCAGCGACCATAATGAATAAATCATGGATTGTGTCTAGATAGAAATGTACAGCCGCAGAAATAAAATGGAATAAAACATGAATCCATTTCATTTGGGTTGTGTGACAGCCTGTGTCGTGCCTCTCCGCCATCATTACTGTAGATGGTGAGGATTCACACAGTAGATGACTTCTTAAACTGATTGTGCCCTGTGCTTCTGTCTAGGGACTGCAGATGAAAATCACCAGTTCCCATTTCTCCACTGTAGTTGTCAGCTATATCTGTTAAAAACAACAAATAAATAAATAAATAAAACAATAAAAAAAAGAATAGAAATTTATATGAGAAATTTCAAACCTGGTGAGTAGACATGTCTATGACATGTTGCACTGTTGAAAAATAAATACATAAATAATATCCCCCTCGTTTCACCGGGGTCATAAGTCATGGAGGGGTTTTTAGCCTGATGCTATATTCTCTAAAGCAGATATTTAGACCAGGCCTCTAGATCCACTCAGTCAGTGCGGGCTTACCTGAGATTAACTGTTCTCCTGACCAAAGCAGCATTAGCAGCCCACCATTGAATGGACGTGAAGCCTGAAGCTCTATGTTAAAGTGCTGAAGGGCAGAAAAAAAACACCAGACCTTTTCCCAGAGGAGATGTAGTGGTTAAGACCCCCTATCTCTGAAACGACGTATACCCCTGCTGGTTCAACATTGACGGCTGTTGGGGTCTCCTCTCTCGTGTCCCTCTCAGCTTTCAAACTGTCTTAACGAAGGAAAATCTACCAATATAGGGAAATACCAATATCTGATGTCTATTCAATCCTGTCCATAAAGTGGTAGTGTGTACGATCTAGCAGTAGGGTGTTACAGTATAATATAATGTATAGTGTAATGTATACATGCGTAGTACTTGAGCAGAATTTATGTTTTGCCTCCCATCACTTTGAAATCCCTCTGGTAAGAGGACCTATCAGCAGCCTTACCATCATTTTGTTTGGATATTAATTATTATGATATGAAATCCCGATCAGTTAACAAATGCCTTGATGCCCATAATATGAATCAAAAGTGCACATTCACCTACAAATGACCTAATTTTACTATGCATGTTACCAGATACTCTCAAATGTATAGCTCTGCCCCCAGTTGCCATATTATGCACACCACTCCTTTGATGGTGTGAAAAGGTGATGGGTAGAGGTACAGTTTATGAGCTAATTAGGAGCTATGATACATTGATTCTCAGGACACCATTGTTTTCTTTCTAGCATTTGTATAGTTTCCCAGGGTGCCCTGCTGTTCCAACATCTGCTTTGGTGCTTAATACGTCTCCTAGGACTCTTTTCCATGTTTAGTGTCATTTTAGCTTTGCATGCATGTTTCCATTTTGATCGCTGGCTCTTTTCAGCAGCTTTTGGTTAGATGTTATTTTTAAAGATAAACACATATGTCACGCACGTGCGCATGCATACAATCATGTTTTAAAGGGGAATTCTATAGGCTTGGGGATGACCCTTTATTGCTGTCAGCCAGGAAATAATTACAGGTCTCTTATTCTTGACACAAACCCACAAAGCCCTAATTGACAATGTATGCAAGGCTGTTTTCTAACCTAAAAATGTGAAGTGAAGTTTGGGGTAAACGTCATATATTATGTATTATTTATTAATTTATTTACATAATGGAGCTCTCGTTATTTTCTCAGGGGTATATGTGGAGTATAACACAGTATAGCTGAAAGTAAACACACTACACTGTATCTTCCACTTGTCTTCAGACAAATCCACAGGGAGGGAAGCGTAAAGGAGCCCCTTACTCTGCCTTGGCATTTCGCTAGCATAAGCCTCTTTCAACCTGACTTCAATCATGGTTAGGTTACACAGGTCGTAAAAGTGAACAGGGTAACCACAGGGCTAACTTTGTGGGAGACGTCAAAGCTGTCCTCCAAGCCTCAGAGATTTCTGTTCCAAAGTGCATTTTAAGAATAACATCTTCACTTTTGAAAAGGAGCAGATGGATAGATAGCCTTGCTCGGTCAGGATGGATGCCAATCTGTCTCCCCAGGCCACTGTTAGAAGGCGAGTTTGAAGGAATCATAGCAGACTGAATGGGTCAAAAGATGGAGCTTTCTGTTTCTATCTTTTTTTTTTTAATTCACTGTGTTGAAAAGCCCATGCTAAAATATAGAGATGAATATTTTACCTCTGCATGTGCTCATCTGTTTTTTTTTTATAGTATATAGTTTATTTGTATATAGGTTATAGAAATAATAAAATCGAATCTATAAAATCCGAAATTCCTGTCAGAGAATCAAAACAAGCATAGCCTAATTTATTATAATTTTACTTTCGTATCGAATCTAGCCCTCTACATTGATTGCTCTGGTCTCGTCTTGTCCTCGTTCTCAACGTTGCGCGCGCGCGCACACTCACACTTTACGTTTTCTTTCACTCACTTGCGCCAGCACACACACACAGTCACACACACACACAGTCACACACACACAAACACACACACACACACACACACACACACAGAGGAGCAGCCTGTTTGACGCGCAGCACAGTCTCTCTCTAGAGCACGGAGAGCACGTCGGAGAGCAGCGAAGAGCGCTGCGTATTTTGGGAACTCTCGTCCAGGATCTTGTGGATATCGTAAATTGACCTTCCTAACGCAAAAGTAAGCTTGTGAGCGACATTGGATTTATATTCCATTTCATTTTTTCGCTTAAGATCGGCTGCTATTTGGGATCTATTGTGAACGATCTGTCATCGGTGCTTTCATATGACTTGGATTCCTATCAGCGGTGTTCGGGGTTGACAAAGATCCACTGTTTTCCGTTTCTCGGAGCAGCAAGGAACATGTCTTAAACGGCTAATAACCCCGTGGAACAGAACTTTTAACAAATAGCAAAAACTGAATTTCAATATTGTGCTAGGTTTCTATTCTCGGCGATTTGAAAGCTCTCCCCGCGGCAAGCGAAGAAACGCGTGAAGATTTATTGTTTAAGCAGGTTCCTCTGCGTTGAGTCTGCGTCCACATATCGGACAATTTGTGTCTCCAAATTGGATTATCCAAATAAGGCTCGGTTGAATGTTTTCGTGAACGTTTTATTGTGTTTTCTGTCCGGTGATTTGGATATGCTGCGACGATCTCAGCGCATTGGATTAGGTGAGGTTATGAAATGTGACCGATGTCTTGTTGCTTTGAACGATTTTCGTGTAAAATGTTGCCAATAATTAGAAATGGGATAAAAATGGGCATATCGTAATTTCTTTGCATTTTCTTCTATAGCCATTATGCTATGGCAGGCGCATTTTCCATTCTTCTCACTTCATTCCGCCGAGGCGCCTTGCATTTCTGAATGTATCATTCGTTTTAACTTTATCTGCTTGTTTGTAGAACTGTGTCTATTCACTCTTTGTAAATCCAGTACGCATAATGTTGACATAACTGGAGGATGTCCCGTGGCTGACCTAAGAGCTGTTTAATTAGGTTTTGTTTCCATAGCGCGCAAGAATCTGGACGACCAAGGTTGTATCAGATGTCGCTCTATAGCTGGCGCTCATGGCATTTAGTTCAGCACCTCGCCCTTATGAATAAGTCTGTCTGTTTGTCGCGGGTATTTTTATCGCCTTCATGTAAATCAAAGTGCGTATTTATAATAAACCGTTTTCTGATCGTGCTGCTCTTCTTGTGCAGTGGGATATTTAATCCAGAGCTAAAAATATTCAAGTGCAGACTAATGCCGTCGAGATTTTACTATATTCTCAGAATTAAACAGTGCTGCATTTTAGTGTAGGTGATGTCTCTGAAGTCGATATTTATAGGAGCCTAGTTTACTAGGTAGAAATTGTTAGCAATAGGCTATTTAGTCCATTGTCACCTATAGGCATTTAGGTAGAAGTATTTTCAATTTGGCAGTTGTTAAGATTTTTATTTTATTTGTATTTTTGTGTCCAAATGTCCTTATGCTCTATCGACAGCACACAAGCAATAGCCTCTGCTTTTCCTTGTGTTTATATTAGACCTGAGTCTTTAACATACCACAAAGTCTAGCAAGGCAATGCTTGAAATCTATTTTTATTGTAATCAGGGTTTATACAATAACCTTTCTGTAACTGATGTAATCAATGTATTAAGTCTATTTGCAATATAATCCCAGTCCACTGTCTTGTCATTTGATGTTCTCGCTTTGACATTGTAATACTCCCAGCCCACTGATTTTTCAGCTCAATACCTTCACCACCTACATATTAAAATATGTATCTTTCTCCATTCCCCACCACCTATCTGTAATCTAGTGCAGATGGGGCTCTGGAATTAGCTCGCAAAAAGCTCTCTTATTCCTATCTTCAAAAGCCCATTTATCTGTAGCGAAAAGCTGATAAGAGAGAGGCCTGCTTGGCAAGCATGATAAGAGGGTGAAAAATCCTCCAGCTATTTGTAATGTAGGATGCAGATCACAGCTGGGGGAGACGTGACAAACCCAGGATCAGGAGACTAATACCTTGTGCCCCCTGAAGCCTGGATACCAGACGGAAAAATAAATCGAAATTTATTCCAGCTCCATGCATGGATTTTGAACTGAAAAATAAGAGCTGGATGTTCAAGAAAATAGCCCAAGCGATTGGCTGTGATCCAGGGCTCTAGTATTCTGATGATGCCCTGTAGCCTCGGAATAATATCAACTGGCATCATTAAGTAAGGCTTTATCCCGCTAAGCTGTTTTGAATGTAACATGTATTCGCCCAGTATTCGCAACAATCTGTGAAATAAAGCATGGAGGAACAAAATGTCAGCGAAACATTTGCTGATGGATCGGAGGTTGAAGCTGTGCTTTGGGAGGAAAGTGCATTAAAAGTATTGTAAATCTGAGCTGGAACCAGTCTGAAATGTGGAGCTAATCCAAATTGGCTTATATTCTCAAACTTGAGAACACTGCGCAAACCTCGAAGAAATACGAAAGGGGGTTGTGTCTTGTGGTTGCAAAACAATTTGTCATTGGCCTCATGACATTGACATCTTTCAGCAGGCCTGCCCCACGGCAGACAAGCGGATGGACATTCCCACAAGTGGATCTGTGCTTTCTACATTCTGCCGGTCCAGTGACACAGCATTAAGCATCAATTGCACCTTCTACAGTATTCATGCCCTGGCTCCCATATCGACACTATCATGCAGCAAATTGTATTAGCTGTAAAATCCATTGTGTATAATGCTTGTGTGAGATTCAGTCCATTATAAGCAAGTCGCTCTCCCTACCCAGAGCTACGAGCTGCAGGAGAGTGCCATTACTGTATAACAAATGGCACATAGCATGTGATGTTATTCATACTTCAAGGACACTCCCTGAGCTCCACCCCTTGTGGGTCCAAAGTGGGGAGAATGGAGAATTTACGGTTGTCCCCGTTGCACCGGGATCCACGTCTTAATCCTGTCGAGGGACCCGCCGTAAAGCTCTCTCTCTCTCTCTCTCTCTCTCTCTCTCTCTCTCTCTCTCTCTCTCTCTCGCTCTCTCTCTCTCTCTCTCTCTC
>JAOEHI010000024.1:5756916-5793348 GCA_025447815.1 Percopsis transmontana
TCTCTCTCTCTCTCTCTCTCTCTCTCTCTCTCTCTCTCTCTCTCTCTCTCTCTCTCTCTCTCTCTCATATATATCTTCTTCTCCCCCTCTCCCCCACCTGCGCATCCCTCCCATTTCCCAAACAGGGCCTTCCCCGAGAGCGGGCCGTGTCTTTTGTTACCTTTTATGAGGCGTAATTAAATGTGCGCGGCGTGGCACAGTGTTTGAGCAGGAACCCCAGGCGTGCCATTAGCCAGATGTGGCTGCTCAGTCCTTAATGGTAGAGGAACAGAGGCGGAGGAGACGAGCCCAGGAGTCCTTCATCACGCCATCCCGAGGTGTCGCGTGGGCCTAATTGCCCCATCGTTTTGTGCGTCGAGCGAGCACCCCCTCCCCCCCCCATCCCCGACACTTAAGCTAGCTCCGTGCATTCATTAGATAGACTCCCAGTGCTACGTCAGAGCATGGCGCGCGTGTACGACTGCAGGTGGGTGGTGTGCCGCAGCCAGGCTGTTAGCCGCCAAGTACTATGGACGAGGGGTAAGAGATTTTCCACACCGCTGTTTCGAGCAGCGCACTCGGGTAATAGGCTCTACGCAGTGGATTTACTGACTGGAAAGGGTCTCATTGGCATGCACTCGTCGCTATGCGATACAGTGGGATAGGGATATGTAGCACCTCTGTGGAGTTGCTGTCCATATCATAATTGTTGTGGTATCAGTGTTTTTTATTTATTTGATTTGATTATTTAAATTTACATTCAACAGGGGCTTCTAATATTGTCAGCCTTAGATGTTAGTGTTGAGGATGAGAAACGGTTATGTCCTTGGAAAGGACGAGGGGGGGACAACCTGGGGAGCTCAGAGGCCACTAGAAAACCACATGCTTGTGGGTCGCTGCCCGGGGCCTTTGAAAGCACAAGGGGAGCCGATTGACAAATGCTGGCTGATCGGCTCAGATGCACACAGCATTTCCCCGCAGCCTCGCTCAGGATCTTACCGTGGAGAGTTCTCCCATTTCCTCCTAAGCCTGTCACTTGCAGTGTATTCAATCCCCCGTCTTTTAATCTGGCGAGCGCATTTTACCCCCTTAGTAAGCAGATTTGCGTTGGGAGCTTTAATTAAATGCCTCTTCTCCTAGATGCGGATGTGTCGGGTGTTCCACGCGCATCCTAGGGAGCGTTGGGTGGAAATGGGTCTACATACCAAACATACGGTGCTCTCGCTGGAAAGCAGGCCCCTTCGTTAGCGAGGAACTGACGATCTGCCGCTCACATTAGGGTAATTAACACCACCACAGATTGTGGAACAGCTGTGCAATTTAGCACTGTGGCAACACCAGCAAGTCAAGAGAGGCTCTGCAAACAGAGGACGGCTATGTAGCAGATTCACAGACTCGCCTTGCCCAGGCCTTATTGGAGCACTATTCAACAACATACCCCATAGGCCTAAATCAAACTAGTACAGAAAACAGGTAAATCATTTGAACGAAAAATGTGGATTGAAAATATTGAATTGTACAGACATTTGTTTTTAGCTTCTTGGTCTTTTGGTTTTTACCACCTCAATTGCTGTTATAGCCCTGCAGTTTTTTGGATCTAAGTCAGTCAGCTTGGTCTGTATCCATGGACAATTTACTGGAAATGCTGTTCTGGGGCTAGTTGTCAGCCTTGTCTGGAGTTGTTGTGGAGCAGTGATGGACCGCGTGTAAAAAAAAACTCCGCACTTTCTCTCCCCATGTAATTTAAGTCCCTTTTCATCTAGCTTTTCTTGGCAGTGTCTGGCTTGCCCCCGCAAAACCAAATTATATGTGAGAAGTAATTAAAGTGTCCTGCTCTCGTTTTTGTTTCTTTTTGATTATAGTTAATGTGTACCATTCCGTCCTCCACTTTTATTCCCCTTGTTTTTCATACGCACTGATCCACGACATCTGGTTTTTGGTTTAGCCATCGGGTAGCAGTAAGAGTGCGGTGGGGAAGAAAATGCTCGTACACATGGATTGTTTCTCTGTGGATTCCACCCTAATTATTACTGGGAAAACACAGGCATCCTGTAGTATTTGACATTCTGTCATCTGATGTATTTGACATTTTACATTGACGCGCACAATATGGCTATTCACTGTGTATGGAAATCTAATCATCCTTTTAAATGCCCCCTGTGTAAATTGATGAGGTTATAGATATATAGCTATAGGTTGGCATTTGTGTATTTCAGTATTTGATCAAGAGATGTTACACTGTTATGTGACCTAGATTTACAAGCAGTAGCAGTGATTTATAAGTAGGCCTGGCCCAGTATGTATGTCACATGAAAAGCAAGGTTTAGCACTTGAGTTTCTTTCTCTCTCTCATTCTCTCTCTCTCTTGCCCATCATGTGTCACCGACAGTGACACGCCCTGAGCTGTCAGTGGACCATGTCCCAGCTCCCTGCTTCGGTGACAGCGAGAGCAGAGAGAGCCCTGGGAACTTGTTAAATTTGTGCTAAGCTAGGCTATGTCTACTTTGACAGGAGACATTTCCTTCCCCATCTCCTCTGGTCCTCTGCCAACACCATGTGAGTGAACCTGGCGCAGACGCAATGTAACAATAAGTAATAATGGTAAAAATGTCTCTCTGTGCTAGGTGAGGAAGAATGAAGAGGCAGGCAGGCAGGCAGCTGTTGCGATGTATTCTGGGAGGACGGGAGCCAAGCCCCAACGGGCCTGTCATTTATTTGTTGTGTCTTGAGAAGAGTGGAGGAGAGAAAAGCAAGTTGAGATGGCAGAGGCTTTGCTCTGCCAGAGGGGCCTGACCGGCTCTTGAGGGACAGGAAATATAATTGGGACACTCGGCTGTGGCACCAATTGCAAAACTCCCTTCCCCTTGCTCTCTCCCCACACACGTTCCTCGCAGACATCGCCAAATAGATGAGGCGGCGTTGGCCTTTCTGGCCCTTCGGAGGGACGACCCCAAACGAGACTTGTCACTTGTGCTTACAGTGGCATTTATTTGATCGGATGAGTTTTTTTCTTCATTTTACCCCCAGAGTCCTTCGCCCTGAACACTGTCCAAGTGCCTCTCTCTGGGGCCCTGAGCTTGTAATACTGGTGGAGCTGAATGCAACGTAGCTGGGGCTATCCGGGCTACTGCTGTGCAAGGCAAATGCCATTGCTGTGGGGGACAGGCCACCTGTTAGTGATTCTGGGTAGGTGTGTGTAGGTGTGGTGGTTGGTTTAAGTCTAACAACAAGTGTAGCCGTCAGTGGAACAGGTTCATAGTGCTTCCACTGGCCCCTTCACCACCATATAGGCCCCTGCATTCCCAGTATAGCGTTTGTCCCTCAGAGACGACCAGAGAAGAATGTGTGCAGTCGACTGGGGGATGTCTCGGGTCCCTACCGTGTAGATGGGTGGAAGGCGTGGGCAGGGCATTGAAGCCCATCTGTTTTGGCTCCTCTAATTGCGTGTGGAGGTATCGATCTGCTGTGGGTGGGAGGGATCTCCACCAGAGGACCCCGACCTCCCGGCGCTGGCATCCTGCCAATGCCCTGTCAGTCATGATGGTCATCCGTGGTGGGAACCACAGTACAAGGGAGGGCAACAGAGCAAACTGGTTCTCCAATTATCTGTAAGGGTTGGTGTGTGTGTTGAGGGGAGGGATACCAGCCTGGTTCACCCGGCCAACTGGGCAGCCCCTGTTGAGAGCACCTGAGTGAGTCGAAAAACATTCCTTACACCGCAAAACTGGGGGGCTTTAAATTGTACACTCCCCACCCCTCCAAGAATAGCAGTGGATTCACTAGCTGTGCCTCAAAAAATCCCAGGCAGGCTCTAAGGGCTCTGGCTGGGGAATAACAAGAGCAGCATGAAGAAGACATGCCTCGGAGGTAGGTTCGCCCACCCACCACTAACCCCCTCTTCTTCCTTGTCCTGCTGTGCCCAGCCTCACAGCTTTTAACACTTGATTAAATTCCCTCCTCTCGACTGAAGCTTTTAAGCAGCGGATAGAGAAGAGGAGAATGTGGGGTTTATGTAGTCGATAAGTCGGAGACCGATGTGGCTGTTGTCAGCTGGTGTGGCCCTCGGCTGTTGTCAGGGTTTGTCCATCCTGGGTTGTTGCTTCTGCATGACGATGCCTGCTAGGGGCTGACACATAGGCTTCTCTGGCTGTGTTAGCCCATCTATTTTCACATAGAACTCTGTTTACAAAAGTCATTACCTTGCAACCACGAGACCTCTTCAATGCTGACAGACGTGATATGCAAACAGGGCTCTGAATACTAGCATTAGCATGACGGCATTCAGCTGTGAATGGTAGGTGAAGACTCTGGAGCCTGAGACCCATGTTTCAACAGCCCTTTCAAATGTGGGAGATCCGTGTTTATACGCTAGAGCTGCTGCTGTGCTGTGCTAGCATCTGTCAGCATATCTCCAATTCCTATACAGCCAGGAGCCACCTGGGTCAATTTGAGTGTTTCTTAAAACACAGATGTTGAAGTCAATTTATAGGTTTTCATGGGATTGCCTTAGCGGTTTTTATAGAAAATAAAATGAGTGGCTTTTTTAAATGACACAACTAATTAAGGAGTTGCATTAGAGACTCTGCCACTGGAGCAGGTTTTCATTTGAAGAACGAGACATGTCGACATTTAAGAGGTAGTTTGGGAACATAAAAGGAAGGTTTACTTTATTGACAGGAAACAGCTTTGTTAAGGCGATCCTGTGCTGCAATAATGAGCTGTTTAACCTTGCCTCTTCCCATACGCTATGCACAGAAATCAATATAATGCATAATTCAGACACACTCCAATAACCTCACTGGAGCCACAGGAAGTGAAGGCGATTGGCCTCTGCATGTGACTTAGTGTCCCCTTGTGCTCATTGAGTTCAGTCATACATTAAGATTCACAAAGAAAAACAAATCGTTTTAACAGGGGCTAAGATATTCATTGATGCCATTATGTACATTCCCAGAAAAGGGTATTGGTGCCCCTGGGGCAGTTCTGTTGTTGTTTCTTTCTACATGAATAATTTAAGGAGTATTATGTAAGACAAAGTTGAATTTACGTGTTTCATTATATTTTAATCTAGAGTGATTGTTGTTGGCTTGGTCTACAACTTTTAATGCTCCTCTCTGCAGCAATGGCTCATAAATCTGCTCTATCCATGCCAACACATCAGACATATTCTCCTCCCCTGGCCCTCCCTGGATAAGCCAGCGTACTGTAGTTTGCAGGGAATAGTGTTCAGATAGATATATTTTCCCCTACAGGTGGTACATTATAATCAGAGATAAACACCTGAAGGGTTACTCACAGTTTAGTTCACCGGGGCTCAACAAAGCTGTTAGTGATTACATTCTCCTCTGACAAAATATACTGTAACTCTTCATCTGAATGTTTTTATAGTGGAAATTACTGCAGTGAGAAGAGAGGGATTGTTTGAGCACAATAGTCGTTTTGTACTCTGAACTATATAAAAACACCCTCCGGTCTTGTATTGACTAGCTGTCAAAGAAGTTTTAAAGAATGGATGCCATAGTATCCTGCATTGTACCTCCATTTCAGTTGCTAAAACACTGAGTGTAAGGGAGAGCCACCAGTTACGACGATTGTCACAAGGTCTGGTCGTGGCGTGGTATTGCGTGGCGATGTTGCACAGTAAGTGTGAAGTCTAAAGCCATAAGCTCTCTCACAAGGTCTCTGCAGTTGTCGCGTCGGCGTTAAACTGGCTTGAGCTGGATTCCCTGGAGGTGCACGGTTAGCTCAGTATATATGCACCCTCCCTCCCTTCCCCGCCTCGACCACCAGAAGCTCTCCTGGAATGTCCCAGTGACATGTCATCATGTTTATTTATACGTGCCGACCCAGTCGTAAAGTCACACATCTGGACGGCCAATGACAGAAGAGCTCCAGCGCAAGGGAAAGAGATGTATGGGGTTCTCGCAGCTTAGTCCTGTATTCCCATAATAAACCGCCTCCCTTGACATGCCTGAATGCCGACCTTATATCATATGTCATTCATTTCACATATAGAAATAAAGCCATCAATGCAAAACACGATGCCATAGTTAAAAAATAAAGTGTGTGGCTGTGATGTGGTGGGTGTCACCGTGGGTTACTGGTGTGGCACCACCCCCAGGCTCTCACCACTTTCATACGCTGCTTGTTGAGCACCACATAGTTACAATGTCCATGTTTAGCAATCGGGATGAAGTTACAAAGTATCCATCGCAACAACATAAATGACCCCCGAGTCCCTCTTCTTTTCTCCCTCTATTTATAATGGCAGCTGAGTGGTGGAGGTATTTCTAATGGGGGCTGCCTGAGCGTTTGGTGACCGGACCAACCCTGCCGGGAGGCCTCCGGGACGGCTTGGGTTCCAGCTGCCAGTAACCCGAGGCCCGGTGTCCGTTTCAAAAGTAAATTCCACTTAACGTGCCGCGTCGCTTTCCAACACGACCCGCTTAAGAGGTCTGAGCCTCCTTTATATAATGCATACCACGCCTGCTTGTGCCTGTGGGGCGGTTGATGTGTGCTGAGGCTGTGAGAGGACGGCGTTGTGGGGGCGGTTTCAGTCTTTTGGCAGGGACGCCAGGTAGCCGATTTTCCATAGCCCTTACCTTGCTCCACCTCAGCCCGCTGTGAGACAAGTGGCTTTATTGATCCAGAGGAGCTGGCCTACTTTCATGCTGGCGTCGTGACACACGAGCGGGATGCCGGGCTCAGCTCCCAAATCCCCCTTCCTCCATTCAGCTGCTGTTGGGAGTCGAGGCGAGATGCTGTTACCGGCCCAGCGGCGGCAACGACTTCCCAGCACCATACCGGGTGAAACTGCAGCCTCGTGTGAGCTGAGCAGGCAGCCAAGCGGAAAGGTCAGGGGTCACAGGGCTTGGACGAGTGCAGGGTGTAGGGTTTAGGAGGCTGTAGAATGAGTCCTAGGGAGTCTAGCGTATAAATGGAGGTTTCCCTCTCCCTCGCAGCTCTGCTAGCCCCCAGCCAGCGACCGATCTCCCACTGGCATTAGCGCAGCATTTGTTTGTGTTAGAGGGGAGGTGATTCATATAACTCAATATCGCTGGCATAGCCCAGCTGAGATTTGCCGCTAGCTGCGCATTTTTCCCTCTCATTAAAGGCGTCCGTGCCCAGAGAAGCTAACCAATGCCTACCACACAGATCCATGTAATGCCAGACCTCCCTTTTCTTCTCTCTGTGTTCTTTCACTGCATTGGTAATTGACTGTGTGGGTTGAGGCAAGTGAAAGGGTCACTAGGCATTTTTTTTATGACTGCATTATTTAGAGCCGAAGAGCTTAATTTAGTTTTTTTTTTCCAATTCCCCACTTCTTAGCAAATTCTTCCACAGCGCAGTCTTGAGAGAAGGCAAGAAAGGAATATTGTAACTTGTGTAGCCCGAGGTCTGCTATGACTCACCTAGACATTGTTCGAAAAGGGAAAAACATGTTCAATAGGATTTATTTTTTTATATTGAGCGGTGCTCAAAGCCACCCTTTCTCTTAACAAGCTGCAGTGAGAGGTGTTTTGCCTACCAAGCTTGCCTGCAGCTCTCCGCAGGGCGATTATGTCACGGCGGGCCAGTCAGAATAATGTCTATCTCTCCCGTTAGGAGGAAGCGCCACTGCAGCACACGCTTTCGACTCCGGAATATTCTTACTATCTCCTTCAAGATCTTCTCCCCAGCAACAGTGGAGCGCATTGTGAGAAATAATCTGCCCCGTCTGTTATCCTGCCTCCCTGGCAATAACATCCAGATAGGCTTTTTATTTTGCAGCTCGCTTGCTGACAATAGGGTGAAGGCTCTACAACAAAAGGAGGACGGGGATATGAGAACAGCGAGTCTCTGTGCCCCATCCTATCATACCTCCTCACCATACCCCGGAAGAGGCTGGGATTTGGTCACGGCTGTTGACCAGCCAATCAGGGAGTTGCGAGCCGTGTCTTTAAAGGGCTATCTGCCATCTCTCCCCCGCCGAGCCAGGAGGAGCTGGCGGTAGCTTGATCGCTATCGGGGCCACGGAGTAATGAAGAACAGCCCTTCGATTCCACCGGGAGATTACCTGGGGCCTTTATCTCGGCTGGCACACATTTTGACATTAGAAAGGAGGGAGGCCACGCCTACTGCCTCTGTGTTTTCTCTATGCCCTTTCTTTCCCTTTCTCCGGAGTTCTCTGTCCTTCTGTGTGGTTGTCATGGTCTTCAGCAGAAGTACCGAATCACATGGGGGTGGCTGTGCCACACAGGTCCTTATCTCACCTTAAGAAAGATAAGGCTTTCTCCTTCTCATCGCTGGCCATCCCTACAACCGCCCTACGCGGCAACATGACAGGGGTGGACAGCCCCGCATGCCACGGAGCCCACCTCCGGCATGCATTAATTGAGCTAAATGGATAGTCTGTCAGACTTAATCGGCGCAATTTAGACGGTGCCTCATTGCATTATGCCACTTAATGAGAGCCCCTCGCAGCCGTTTGGTCTCCATGGGCATCACAATGCACAGGTTGGCCTCACAGAGCAAGTGGGGACAAGCTGGCCCCAAATCCCAGCGAGCTTTTGGCAGTTCAGCCGGTGGAACACGACTGTTGTTTCCCTTTTCTCCATAAATGTTTTCTTCTTTTTATTCATGGAAATAATTTTTAGTTTTTTTAGTCTGTTCTTTTTTTTTGTTTTGTCGGTAGCCTCCAGGTTGACATTTTGAAATTCTCTCTCTCTCTCTCTCTCTCTCTCTCTCTCTCTCTCTCTCTCTCTCTCTCTCTCTTTCTCTCTCTCTCCCCCCACATCCCACCCTGATGAAACGTTTCATGTCTATATTTTCCCTTCATTTCTCCTTATCTGGTTAGTGCTAGTGGTGCGGCTGATTTGTAACCCTCCTGTCTCTCTCTACGGTGGGGAGAGGCTTTAATGTGATGCATGCCTCTACCCACCTCCCCCCTCGCTGAGGAAACGGGGCCCTGCGCTCCCCTGATACACTGCTAATTTGTATACTGAACTGACAGGCGGCCATGATAAGCGCTAGCAACTGCTCCCCCCCAGCCATTTGGAGAATAGAGGGGGGGGGGGTCAGAGACAAAGTACAGCATCCCCAACATTCCTACAGCCACCCACACACACACAAACGCATGCAATACAGTATGTGTGCACGCACAGGGAAGGCAGCTCCATTCTGCACGGTCACCGTGGAATTTATTATCATCTTAATGATGCTCTAGTCGAGGCTACAGTGTCTGTTGGTTGACAGTTGCGTGGGAGGTTTCTCTCCATGCCTTACCTCTGTGTTTCCCTGCTCGTTGGGGAGGTTGCTGTCTCGCTGGCCCCGCACCGGCTCTGACAAGACAGGGGAGGCGGAGGCGTGTTGCGGGGGTGGCTGTTCCCCCGCTCGCTAGCCCTGCCGGCTAGCCCCGGGAAGTGTGCAGTGGCTTATAATAAACGACTCGCTCGGGAGGTCATTACATTTCTGGAGCAGGGGGGAGGGTGGAGAGAAGGACAAATGCAGGGGAGATAATTAATTTGGTGTCCCCGTTGCAGCCTGGGAAGCCCTAGGCCTATAGCGTGCACGGCTAGCGTGGCGTTTATCACTACGCCGTAGTATTAGCTAGCTATTGCAGCATTAACAGCGGCGTTAGCATTGCGTTAGCCGGATAGCGAATCTAGAGCACAGAAGGCGTCCGAGGTTAACATGTGGTGGGACTTGAGGACCACGAGTGGGTGCTGATGGAAATGTTTATCGAAGCGGCTGGTGCACTCTGACACGATAGTTGTTATAAAATGACAGAGGAAATATGGCCCCTGCGGCTTTGGCTAATGTCCCGGGCCTGTTAAGAACAGGCTGGAGTGGGAGTGGGGGATTTTGGGTAGCGATAAATGGAGGCAGGAGTAGAGGTGGAGGAGATAGATGAGGAGAGGGCAGTGAAGGAGGAAGTTGACAGTGATGAAACACCGAGCAGAGAAGCGAATTAAGTGTGTGCGTCTGTGTGTGAGAGAGATAGAGAGAGAGGTGGGAGGTGTCAGTTTGGGGGTGCTGCCAGGGTAATTGAGAGCATGCTTGTCCATGCCAGCATGTGTGCCACCCCCCTCCACTGTGCCAGCCCCCCATCTCTCTCTCTCTCTCTCTCTCTCTCTCTCTCCCTGGTCCTCTGATGGATTGTACTACCTGCTATTTCAGCATGGCTCTGCGTTATCACGTCAGTGCAGCCCACCCATACTGAGACCAGGCTGTGTACAGGTAGCGCTGTGCCTCCCTCCCCCGAAGGCATCAAAGTAATTTGGCTGTCAGGAAAAAATGCAGGGCTGTTTGCCGTGTTTATTTAGTGTGGTCTAGGACGCCTAATTACACAACGGAAAAGTACCCTGCTAACTATAGCTACACCGAAGCATCGCTGAGGCTACACTGAAGATCTGTTAGGATTTGTTGTGGGTTAGGCTGAAAAACCAGGTTTTCGTTTTAGAAAATGTAGGCTATATCCAAATTTGCATTGCTACATCTTTCTAAAATCCAAAGAATATTGGAAAGGCGACCATGCACTTAAAAACAATACACATAAAATCGTATATTATTTTTACATATAGATATTACATTTGATCTATGTTCAAATATGTTTTGTTTAGTCACACATAAGTCGCATTTAAAAATGCTTGATATCTCATTGTTGTAGGGGGATTTCAGACCCTACGTATCTGGTCGGCAGTGTTTTAATGTCAAGAGCAACATTTTTTATCAAGGAGAACTTGTCTTAGTTCAGTTTCCGACCACGAACAAGACAAATAACTCAAAACTATAGGTTCTGCAGACACTAGCCCATAAGAAAGTGAGGTTTCTTTCCACAGTGCAACTACTGGCGGTCAGAGGAAAATAATATACTAGGCTACATTTATTTTGGTATTTATTCATTTGGAGAGTGGGGGTTGGTGAGTTAATTTGGAATTTGGTTTTATTCAGTCTGTTTACCTAACCTCTAGCTGTGGTACATCTTCGTCCTCTGCTCTAAAGAATGCAAGGTATGCAATAAGGAGCTCCCACATCAAAGGAAGACGGCTAGCTCGGGGATCGTTTGATATAAAGCTGGGAGTGTGGGGTGTTGTGGAGAGAAAAATTGGTCTCTCAGCAGTCTGTACTAAATGAGGTTAATTGAATCTGGGTAATTGCTGACCTTCCTGTCTCGGTGAAATCACAGACTTAACTGATCAATGCCTTTCATAAATTAACGCCTGAAGGTCATTCGGTTGATTACTGCCTTCCCTCGCTGCGTTCGCTCAGCCCATTGTACAAAAATGAAGCGTGGAAGCATTTCATCGCTTAAAATATGCAATTAAGCTTGTCTGAGACTTTCTAAATTAATTCGCTTGTGGTGTTGTCAAGGAAAAGTGTGTGCTTGGAAATGGGCATTTTTTTCTCCCTCCCTCTGTTCTTTGCTGTGACAGCAATGCAGAAATGCCTCGCAGTAAATGTCTTATTTAACGCTGCTGAGGCTCTTTGCCTCTCTGCTCTCCCTCTGCGGCTCTGCTATTATCTTGAGATTTATGCAGCCAATAAGTCACTGGTGTTAAGGGAAGTTGGGGGACTTTTTAAAATAAACAGCAGTGTAATTTGTAATTTGGCATTCGCTAAATCTGGGAATTATGGTCTTGCGTGTGGCTCTTTTGGGAGCACACTGTTGGTGGGTTTAACGGCTACTTCCCTCCCTCTCTGTACTTTCTTTCTGTGTTTTTTTCTCTACTTTTCTTCCCTTCTGCGCCTGGCGAGGAAACGGGAGGATTTCACAGCTGCTGTGCGCAGGCCCCGGCTGGGCCTTGTGACCTCCTCGCTGCTTTTTTCCCCTGTCGTCTCGTTCCCTTTTTTCTCCTCCTTTCCAGCAGCCTCTTTCCTCAGGGAGCTCTTGTGTGGCTCAGAGGAAGCCGAATCATAAAGCATGGCTAATGAATAGAATAGGGAAGGAAAGCTGAGGCCCGTTGACGGCCCTCCAGAGAGGAGGCCGGGCCCCTGAAGCCCCAGGCTCAAATAGCAGACAGCCCCCACAAAGGTCAGGCTTCCTGCGGCCCGTTCCAAGGGCTTTTGGCTCCCAGGCAATGTGGCTTGAATTTCCCCCCTCAGTTTTTTTTTAATGGTTAAATTTCCCCCCATTTCCTTTGGAAAACCTGGCCTTTGTTTCTCTTTTTTCCCTTCTGTCTGTCAGTTTCTCTCTCTCTCTCTCTATCCCTCTACTGTCTCATCTTCTACCTTCTACGGCCTGTTTTTAATGGCAGCTAGGGTTCCCTCAACAAAGAGTGTGAAGAATTTGTTATACATGACCTCTGCGCACCACAACCGCAGGCAGCTTGAACTGCCAACACCACAGCCCTGTGAAAATATGTCAACTTGACCTACGAAAACCCTGAAAGTTTTACAAAAACACTGCGCCAAATCGGGGCTCTGTTTTGACATGCCTTTTTAAGAAGTGCTTTTGTAAGCTTGCCTTGTAATTGTGGATTCTACAACTGACTCACGCAGACTTGGCAGGTGCAAAATAGAGCATTAAAAGCTAAATATTGGTTGTTGATGTCGCAATGTTTGAAATATAAAACAGCTCACTGCACAGTCAAAACGAACTGGATAGCAAGAAATAGATCATGGTCACCCCGAGCCCACAGGAACATTTTCTGTTCTCATTCTCAAGACCGTGTTATGCCTCCTTTTCTCTCTGGATAACCACACTGGCCATAACAATCATACAATCACATTACACTGTGACCGACCCCCTATCTTTGTTTTTGTGACCCCACACCACTATATGCAACCCCCTCCAAGCCAACTCCCGTGTCCATTTGACAGGCTTAATTTCACCCTGAGCCCATATTTTTCCTCGCAGGGCCTCCGGGGCACAATTTCAGGGCTGCCGCAGCCCCGGGTCTTCGTAGTGGAGCGTTTAACGTCGTCCACGGCTAACAAAGAGCCTGTGTTGTGGCTCAGAGCTCTGGTTATGGGAGACTGGCCGAGGCACAACAACACACCGTCTCTCCTTTCCTCTCTTCTGCGCTCGTCTGCTGTAAGAGCACCTCTACGCTGCTAGTGCCTTTGCCTCTCACACATAGAATGAGCCGCCAACCTGAGGGAGAGATCAATGGTGGCTTAAAGTGATGTTGATCGTCAGTGAAACCCTTTCAGGTTTCCTTAACTCAGTATTCTGCTTGAATGCTGTGATTCACTGTAACCGGAAATAAATTGTTGTTTGTTTTTAACAAACACTTAGAGGTACTTGAGGTACCATTGAGATACAATGGAGCCCAATGGAGGTAAAAAAAATTTTTTTTAAACGCTTAGAAGTTTAATTTTTAAAGGAACACAGTGGAGGTAAAATATTTCTTTCCAATATATTCAGGTAAGGAAGCAATACCGTCTGGAATTTTACTGAAGTTCAATATCGCTTTGATGAGTTACTGTACGTCGGTATTTGTTGCTGAGGCAATCGGCCCCTTATGGAGCTCTGATACATTTAGTGGCGGAGGAGCCATCAGGCGGCATTGAGACAGATAGTGTGGGGGAGGAGTAACACGGTGGCAAAGGAGGAGCGACGGGGAGGTCTCGGAAAGAAGAGGACGTCCTCAAAACACTCGACAAGAACGAGCACGAAGCCAAGGACGGCCATCTGTGTTTACAGAGTCGTTCGCTTCACTCTCTGTGTCTCCCTTGCACAGTCTCTGATTCACTGTTCATTCTTTACATATGCTCCCTTTGTGCTTCATAAATACGCGCACGTCAATTAAGGACACCCAGGCCCTATGGGCGGACCATATGTTAATCTGTAACTGTTGTTGCAAGGCAGATTTTGGGAGTTACATAGAGTAGGCTACGGAGGATGTTCCCGGGTTTATATTTCGTCTTCCAAATACATAGGTCCTTGTTCCGGTATGCCAGGTTTTGTGGATTTACCGTCTTAACAATCACAGTCTTGAAATGTTTAGCATCTGGCAGTGTGGATCTGTGTTTTTGTAAAAAAAAAAGGTAGAATTAGTGTGTTTTCATTGTAGAAGAACTTGCCAGGATCTACATATCCATCTGAATAAACCTTCTCTCTGTTTAGTCTACATGTCTCCGCTATCACTTAATAGTGGCGTCTTTTTCCCGTCCGACTGTTTGACTCGGTCTACGTTTGACCATAACTCAACTTTATCCTACCTTATTTATCTTCGCGCCACGTTCACAATGAGCTCGCCAGCCGAGGTGTTTGACCTCATAAACCCCGCACAATTGACTGGTCAGCTCTGAATACATCAGGTTTCTGTTAATATGGGCTAATGCCATCCATGCACATGCAACAAGGATAGTATATCAGGAACTGGATTGCTTCTATTCATGGGCCATGCTATTCCATGAGGTTTCTGCCGAAAGTCACTCGTCCCGAGACTGTGTGCGTGTGTGTGTGTGTGTGCAAGGCTTTTGTGTTATCATGCTGCATAGCCACCTTTCTTAGATCCTCTCTCTCTCAGAGCGCTTTATATGAAGATTTTCAGGTGGCACAACAGTGCCCCCTAATGTTACCTTCACAGGAAGACGGCAGGGACTGCAGGTCACCGAAGAAGCTTTCCCTGCTGGCAGATAGCATTCTGTTCGCTGTCCATATAACATTGTGTGGGTGTTGGACTTTGTCTCCTGTCTATGATTTTGCCACCGTATCAAAATAAGCACCCGTGTTTTTGTGTGTACTGTGTGTCTACTATTGTGTGTCAAATACTCCTGACCTCGTCAGTCAGTTTATTTTCGAAGGAGATATCAATGACAGATCCGTGTCCTCCAAACACGCTCAGTAACAGTCTGTCCCCTTTGTGTTTTCACAGGTGTCGGATGTAGGATCGGAGAAGCTGTTTTCCCCCACCACACCTAAAGGTAAGGCCTTTGTCTGTTCTGCCTATTGTGCGGTCAGTGTCGCCAGTCGTTCTCCCCCTCGGCCTCATTCGTATACACAGCAGCGGCTGTGGCTTGCAAGCTAGTCCAAATCCCCCCACCCCAGCTTTAATCCTCGCTCTTCCATTCAGATTTAAATGTCAGCGAACATAAACAAGGTCTGCTGACTACATATGCATACATTTTAGCCCCAGTGCAGAGTGGTGTTTTTTTTTTTTTTTTTTGTGGTGACCCCACCAAAGGCTTAGCCCTCCTACATATTGGCTCATTAAAGGGGATTTAGAGCCTTCCCGCCACATGCTCCCACAAATGGGAACTTTCCTTCAGGCTATACAAGCTCTCCGACAGCAGGCCTGGACTGTAATGGATGCCAGAGGGGAGAGAGCGAGATAGAACGAGCTTTGTCAACTTCCCAGACAGAATTAACACTGTGCATTGGGTGAGTGTGTGTGTGTGTGTGTGTGTGTGTTAACAAATCTACCTGTGCAGAGTTTTATTGTATGTGTGTGTGTTTATATCTCACATATACAGTGTGAACATCTAGTGTGTTTCGTGTCTTCCAATATATTCTTTGTGTGTGTGTCTGTGTGTGTGTGTGTGTGTGTGTGTGTGTGTGTTTTCTCTCTATTCGTACATTATATCGCAAATAAAGTCCAGTCATTTATGTTATCGGAACCAGGTTTTCCAACACGCATGACAAAGATCTAGTGACAGTCCTGTTTCGATGCTGTTTAAGCACAGTAGTTTTGACCACTCAGTGGAAAGTAAACCAGGCGGGGGGCAGGAGACAAGCCAGGCCCCATTCGCTGTGTGATGTCAATGACCCCAAAACAGCAGACCACCTTGTAAAATAACCCAGCGCGTCGTCCTGCCGTCACAACACGGGAGAATGGCTTCCAGACCTCTCCACCGTTAGCGCATGGTTTAGAAAGCTACTCAGACTTCCCTACTCTCCACTGCTGTTGACAGCTACTGTATCTACATCTGTCTACCATATACAACATGTGTGGATATAAACATAGGTTCAGAGTAGGTCAGAACTGGCTGAGGGAGGCAGGGTATAAGGATTTTGTTATTATTATTTTAAATCTAAAAGGCACATCATTTTGTTTTCTGTTTTCTTTTTTCAGTAGTGTGTATGGTGATTTTGTCGCATTATTATGATCATGTATAGTGTATTGTGTGTGTGACGACAGAAGTGGTTCACAGGGTCGTGAGCAATAACGCTCTTCACTTTTGGGGTCATGGGTCAAAAGCATTAAGAATGTCTGCTTTCTCCTCCCCTCCTTCACACACGCGCGCGCACGCACACAAAATCTGAAAAACGCCAGGCTTTCCTCGGATCCTGTGATTGCGGCATGTATGCAGGCCCAGTGTCAGGATTAGGACCCCGGAATAACACTCAGGCAATCCTGTCAGAGACCGTGTGACTGTCACAGGGATCAGCAATATCCTCTCCTAAGCGCTGTGTCTGCGTGTAACACGTATGAAGACAAGCGCCAGATTAGGATGAGGGTCTAGAAGGGGGAGGTCTTAGGCACGCCGAAGGTGGAGGTGTGTGAGAGAGAGAGAGACAGAGAGAGAGAGAGAGAGATAGAGAGAGAGATGCAAATAGCATTAGACCAGATGCTTTCTGGTTAAGCATGCAACGTATGTTTCTTATTACCAGTCTCCCTCGCTATCCTTTGGAATGGATGTTCTCTGATCCCCTGGTTTGTCGAGCTGTTGGCTGGGCAACATGCACACTGACGATTACACACGTGTGCTGGGAGAGACACGCAGAACCCACACAACAAATTATGCAAGCATAAATATCTATAATATAACACTGTGGTGGTGTTTGGCTTCTTCAACTAGATAATGAGTGTTTTTGTGCTTGTCTCATACCTCTTGCTTGCATGTCTGCGTGCAGCTACTTCCTGAAGCACTTTGTTTTGGTAAGCCGTTAGCAGTTCAGACAGTCAGGGGTTGAGTCCAGATTGCACACAGACCTACAGTCATGTCATGTTAATGAAACGGTCCGGGGTTAATAGAGTAGAGGAAAAACCAACACTGTAATCACAGAACGCAGAGAGCTGTAGTTATGCACACAGAACATTGTCTTGGGCAAAACCCAGACACTCCAGATTTCTTCCCCTCCTCATATTGTCTTTTCTTAAGTCTGTCTATTGCTAGTCTGTTGATCAAATAGCTATACAATTCTCCCTAGATATTGTTAGCTAGTTAGCTAGCTGTTGCTATCCTGAATGGATAGTGGTTAAGAGCTGGACACGTGCGGTAAAGGGCGCAAAGCATTATCTAACAGTTCTGAGGGTTTTTATTTATTTCCTGTCTTGAACCTCCAGCTAAGTATCGATTTCCTGGAGGATGGTATGTTGAAGCAAAAGCACTGTGAAGACCTGTGCTCCTCTCGGAGTGCTACTCTTATTGAATTAGATTGAGCTGCAGTTCAGAGTCGAAAAAAGCTAAATGCGGCTGCAGAGCTCGTCCGCCTCCACCCGGCCTAGATAAACACACTTTGCAGTATACCTCTGGTGTTATGAGATTGGGTGCTGTGAGGCCGGGCATTGGTGTGACTATAAAAATAATGTTGACATACAGCCTTCAAATATATAAGAGCCAAGAAGTCAGAAAATATAATATGCGAGGACAACACTCTGGAATCCAAATTAGCTATATTGAATGTACTGTAATGGATTTGTAGTGTATAATCTGCTTTATTTTCGCCTATGTGTGTGTAAATATGTACTGTAGCCTATATGGCCTGCAGACAGATTCCTTTGGATGGACAGCAGCCTACCTACCCAGTAACATGGTTGCTTCAGGATGAGGCCATACCCATCTTGTGTGCGGTCCACTAGGCGAAACCTGGGGCATCTTGGGATAGAAGGAGAAATATTGGTGGAAAACCCATTTCTGAAGTGGATTTATGCCCTTGTAATCCTGATTAATTTTGACCCGTTGTGCTCATTTTAAACAGCGCATTACAGTAAGCGTGAACACAGCAAGCTCCGGGGCGAAACCAGGAGCTTAACGGCTTTGGGAGGCTTAGCTGCAGATGGCATTTTAAGCCGGACTTAATAAATTGTTTCCATTAAACTTACCGGCCCACACATACTGGATTAGGCCAGCGGAACAAAGGAAGGAGAGAGCGTGCAGACGAAGAGGGACAAAAAAACACAACTGCCACCGTACACAACTGACTCCCCATTAAACTCCCTCTGTGTCTACATTAAAGGTGAGGGCCGGGTTACTGTGGTATTCAGAGAGACATAAATATAAACCCCTTCCTTCAGTGGGAGTGGATTTGTTTTTTTACATTCACTTTCTGTGTTTTTTTCCCCCTCCTGCCTGTCAGGAATGTCAGGCCAATTTGCTTAATTGATGTGAAAGGAAACAAGCAAAAAGATGCATAAACCATTTAACTTGTGCAGTGGATTTAGGGTTTATCCTCGAACTGTTTACATATAAACAGTACCAGCGCTGGAGCTGGAGGATTTAGATCTGCCCACAGCCTACTGCTTCTTTCCACTTTATCACGCCTTTCGCTCACATATCCATCTTTGCCATTGTCGAAAATCAATTCCTTACGGGGCTGAGCAGTGCTCTGCCCCCTCCCCTCCTTCATTCTCGAGCCGTCCCCCCATAGCCCCCCCCCCCTCCCATGAGCTCATGCTTTGCTCCCTAAGCTCTCATTATGTGCTACACAGTCCAGGGTCTCTGTGTCGAATCGCTAATCAACCGCCCTGTCTGCAGGCCCGCTCTCTCAATAGGTGCTGAGTGGCCTTTGTTCCCCCGCCGCTGTTTGCTGCATGTCAATAAAAAGAGCTATGGCCCCTATTCTCTCACTCCTCCACCTCTTTCTCCTCCTCCTCCTCCTCCTTCTCCGCTACCTGAGCCAGCTGTAGAGCTGAAGGCCGGCCTCTGCACTGCAGTAATAGAAAACCCAGGCTCACCTGCTGTGCTCTGGAAGTCCGAGCGCGGGGTCAGGCAGGGGCAGCCGTGGAGTGAACTAGATGAGGCCTGCTCCGGGCGGCTCTCCTCAGGCCAGGTCACTGCAATGTATTTGTAACCTCAGCCTAGCCCTGTTTGTTGCCTCTCACCCATTAAATAATGAATAGAGGTTGACCTTCTGCCCAGCTAATCAGCTTTTCACCGCTGTTGAGTCTGGGGCGGGTGGGAGGTGGAGGGAGAGGGTGGCTATAGCTGGCGGGTGGAGCGCATGGCTGAAGGCGGACGTGCTGAAAAACACCGGGGCAAAACGGGAGCTGCGTGCTGCCAGATTAGCTGGCACTGGAATTAGAAACGTGGCCCGCCGCCGTTGTGGAATCTAAGCCTGGAAAAGCTCACCTCTGAGCTCCTGTGGTTTGTTTGACAAAGCCCAGTGGGCTCCCTGGGAAATGCTGTCTTTTATCATGGGGGCCGGTGGCTCTGTATTGACACGGCACTTACGGCTGAGCACTGGAGATTTGGCTCTTTGACACACATGAGACAGAGACACTGTGCAGTGTGTGCTATAGGGAGGCTGGCATGTCTGGACGCAGGGCAGAAAGGCCCCCTGTTACAACACCGCCACTATTGTTATCAAGCCTAGTTGGCCCGACATGGGTTTTCTTCTCATTTAAATTGTATTTATTTAATAATATCATTAATTAAATCAGAAAAGTAATATTTATTTAATATTTTAGTACAGAATAGAATATCTTGTACAGAATAATATTTTAGTACAGAATATAATAGAATAACAGAAGGCGAATATCTTGGCTAGTAGTCCCTGCTTAGGTAGATATTTAGTATTAGTATTTTTTAGTATCTTTGGGTTGTTATTGTTTGATTGTTGTGTGGTAGGACAGTTTATGAGCTGGCTGATTGGTTTTTGGTGAAAGTGTCTGATATTAATGCTGCTTTTATTGTTAGTGCTAATGCTGTTTGCACAGCCATCCCTGTCAGAGAGATGAAAATAAATAGGAGGAGCGCGCCAGAGATCAGACACGTGTTTAATTATTAATTGAGCCATTACTGACAGAGATTGCCTTTTGTGATTTAAGGCAGGAACCCGGCTTCAGGGACAGAAAAAGCAATTACAGAATTCCCAGCCTGCACCACAGCTGCCCGTCGCTTCACCTGAGCTGTGAGAGCTAAGAGATGGGAGAATAAAAAAAACAGTCACGCCTGTACCCTGTTACAATGCGGTATTCCATAAATCATTTTAATTCTTCGTCAATATTTATAGTCTTTAAACTTACGATTCCATTGCCGTGTTCTATTTATGGGGAGTGGCATGTGTTCCAAACTACTTTACCCACAATACCCCCCTAGCATGGGATCATGTATACCTGACTAGAGGATTTTATTTGTTGGAATTTTGTTTCAGGAAGTGATGTGAAGCAGGAACTGTGTTGGTTTCCTGTTCCACCCAAACCTTTATTTTGAGGAAAGAAAGAAATTGATTTAGACTGTTGTGATTTTGAAAGAAGGAAAATTAGCTGAGATGTCATGGTCGATATACCCCACTGCCTGGTGCTCTCTGTTGCCCCTTTAAAGCGACTAATAGGTCCATTAGAAAAATGTCTGTTCTGAGAAAAGTAGCACACTGTGCATGAAATATTAAGTTAGCCCCCGTCTAGGGTGGTGAGTAACTGTTGGCTGAGCTGTGACCTCAGAACGGAAACTGTGTTAAGTCGTCAACATACGGTATGCCCTCCCCTGTGTCCGTGTGATGCACTAGACGTCAGGAGGCTTGACACCTGTCTGTCATACTTTTCACTCCCTGCCGTCTGTGTGTCTGAGGGCAGTGATAGGCTCTCGTGTCAGGAAGTGGGAGTCAGACCGAAGGCTGTGATTACTGCCCATTGTGTGGCTCTGTGTCACTGACTGAATATGGATCCAGCTCTAGCAGTGAAGCAGAGACAATTACAGAAATCACTGACGGTGGGTTAGCTTTTTAGCTCCATTTTCATCCTATTATCACCCATCATAGCATCAATATTGTTCCATCTATGAGCTGTGCCACCCACTTCACTGTGTGACACAGATCCTCCCCCTCCCCAAAAAGCAGAGGTTGTGCGGGTGCCCACCTGAGGCACGAGGCAGCATAATCTCTCTGGTCAGAGGTTAAACGGTTAGCCGCCAGCTTGCTACCGTCTTTGCCTTTGCCTCTACAGTGTGTGAACCCCAATATGCTTTACAACAACCTTCTGTCTACAGCGGCTCTGTACTACAAAGCAGAAAACCAAAATGGTTTATTCCCTACTTGTGCGCTCATCGCCTGCAGCCCACAACAGTGATAAAGCGGAGCTTCAGTGAGGTCATGCTGAAAGTTGGCCCATTTGCTGCTGGACCAGCTAACTATCGTCAAGACAAGTGGGTGAGAAGTTAATTAGGCTCGGTCGGTAGCCTCAAGCCTAGGGGCCAAAATGAGAAAAGAATCAAGATGCTTCTGTAACTGGTTGTAGTTTGGTTGATAGAATCCTTTTGACAACAATGCTGTTGGCCTAACCCAGCATAGCTTGGCATTGGACTGGTTCGCTAATGGTGCTTTCTAAAGCCCGTACCTTGAAAAGCCATGGGCCAAAAAGGGCGTAGGCCTTGTGTAGTTTTTGTGTATTTTAAGTGATCATTTCAGGAGCGACTCTAGGGAGTGCCAGTTCTCATCATCACATATCCTCCTCATCCTCTTCCGGTTGCTGGGGAGAAGGCAATTTACACGGTTTAATTCCAGCAGAATGCATAACCATCTTATCACCGCTGTTAGGCTTTAAATCAGGTTTTCTTTTTAATCCTGCATTCCTAACTACTCAGTTTGCCAGCGCCAAGGACACGTTTCCCCTCACCGTACAATTGTTTGATCAGTCCTACTCTCCAGCGCGTGCGGTTTAAGCTCATCTGTGTTGAGCGGTTCGCAGCCAATGTTGTTTGCAGATGAGGCTGTAATGTTCATTGACAAAGCCAGATGGTAGGCAACTGTGGCCAAACACAGCGCTTGGATAATGTACAATCACTGGCAGGAGGAAGATTGTCAGTCCTGATGGATATTACGAACACGCTTGTAATGGATTTGACGTTTTTGGGAAGCGGTTCACACAGGCTTATAAAGATGGGGAAGCTATCGGCAGGAACAGGATGGATGTAAAATGCCTCTGATTCCATGGCGGACAAGGACAACCGCACGCTAGAGGACTGTGCCAGAGAGGCTTGTGGGTAGATGAGAGCAAAGCCCAGGAAGCGAGAGTCCAAATCAAACAGAAATATTGGCGTGCTTTTAAAAAGTATTTTCAATAAGAGACGGGTGGTCCACTTCTGCTGTTGGTTTAGTGTGACTGTCCTTTCCCTGCCTCCATACCGCTCGGGCGGCAGCGTATTTAAATAATAAGATTCATCATTTTATTTGTATAGCACTTTTTAAAAGAAGACTTATATTAGCGTCCACATTTCTGTCAGTGCCCTCTTAGAGCCAGTCTGTCTGGGAGTACACCGCAGGGTTGGACCAGCACAGTACGTCTCACACAGAGCTGGGTTTGGAGGTTTCTTACGATAGACCGCAGCTATTAGCCTTGAACTCAAGCCGTAGCGACGGCGGTAATCCAACACGCGCGGCCGAGAAAGAGCTTGTGTTTGGACGCGTATCTTAGCGGCCGCGAGCGCCATTAATCGGCCCCAGTGTTTTGTTAAGCGGCGAGCTGTAATTCGTTTAGACGTAGGGGCCCCCGCGATCCGGGTTGGGGCGGAGTGAAAATAGACCGTGCACAGTGTGGTCTCCCCCCATAATCAAACGGTCATCTGTTTGGCTGTTGTTTTTGGCTACCGGCGTATTCCCTGCTCTGGGGCCGACGCAGGCCCCCCTAATGGCTTCTCGCACTAATGTCCCATTCAGCAGAGCTATAGGGCTCCAACCTCCCTGACTGTTGGTTTAGAGCTGCTGTGAAGGCGAGTGAGCAGCAGGGCTGGGATCTCACTGCTGTTTGCTTTGGGAGAGCAGAGAGGGAGCGATCCGGTGCCACATGACCCAGAGAGCATGGTCTTTGTGTGTGTGTGTGTGTGTGTTTGCACTTGCGTTAACGCGTACATAGCATGTAGCGCGCTATATTAATCAATTATATCCTATCCACAGTTCCCTGTCACTTTGGAAAAGATCCACATATTGCTTTCTAATCACAGATGATACAGGTATTGATCGGTCAGCTGTTCAACTACGGAGAGAAACGGGGCACCTTATGAGGTGTAGCACACTGTGTTAGCGTGGCAGCCTAGCGTAGAATCGGACTAATCTTGGCAGCAGGTGCCAGTAGAGCAGAGGTAGAGGGGGTATGGTCTTTAGTGAGGATGAGCCATCTGGGCCTCAACACTATATAGCACTTAAAACACATTCTCAAGTGTGACGCTCACAGCCCTTAGCGCTGAGACAAATCAAATATTCCCAAGGGATATGCTTTAGTAGAATCAACAGGATTTCATTCATTGTGTTGGTTCTCATTTTACACCGTCACAGATTTGAATGGCTGAAATACGCCTGGCAAGGAAATAGCAGGTATCGTTTTATTATGTTGTGCTTCAACAGCCGGCCTTGTTCAGAAATGTTCCAGGGCTCTGTGTCGCCTTCCCAGTGTCTCTTTCATCTTGGGAATGATTTGGCTTGTTTCGGAGTCCAATTTCTCTCGTTTCACCGAGCGCTCGCCCCGGCCCTCGCGTCGCACCCTGCCTTCACGCTCCAAACAAATCAATTCTTCACCGCACCTCGAGCGCCAGAGTGAAATGCTACAGCTCATAGCGCCCCGAACCTCGCAGGCTATTGTTAATGTTCCTTGTCCACTCCAGCACTAAGAGGCCTGGCCCATATTGCCCAACGCTGTCGGCAGCGACAAAAGTGTGTGTTTGTGCGTGCCTGCCTGTCTGCCTGTCCAACCCACCTGCCAGTGTGTGTGTGGTGTGTGTGTGTGTGTGTGACTGGGGGCTGGGGGAGATGAGAGTAGGGCTGGGTTTCATCTGGCAGCAGCCCTGCAGGTCAGGCACTGGCCCTTGTCTCCATTAGTTATCCTGACATGAATCCCTGCCCTCTGTTGCCCTGCTCTCCCTTCTCTCCTCCACCTTATTAACTTCCCCTTCGCTTGTCACTCCCTTACACCTCCATCCTTCTCTTCCGCGGTGTGTGTGTCTGGGTCACCTTACCCCCCCCACCCCCCACCCCACCACCTCCTTGTTCTAATCCGGAGTGATGGATATTGAAGCGACTCCGGACAGCGGGTGTTTTGTTAACCCGACACCTGACGATTATCACCCTTTTTGACTGCAGTCATGGAGGACAGGTGTGTGTGTGTGTGTGTGTGTGTGTGTGTGTGTGTGTGTGTGTGTGTGCGTGTGCGTGCGCGCCTGTGTTTTTGGTGTGGGGGGGAGGAAGGGGTTGTTGAGGAGGATTTTGTGTTTGGTCTAGCTAAGCTCTGCATGAGAGCTATTCTAAACATCTGCACCTCAGGCCTCTAAGTATGTCATCAGCCTTGACAGGCAATTCATCGCCAAAGGAGGAGTTGTGTGTGTGGGGGGGGGGGAGCAGTGAGATTCTGTGTGCCATTTTGGATGTCGTTTCTTCCAGATACCACTAGCTTACGTCCCACTGAGAACTAGCCACTTTGGCATGTTGCCATTAGCCGAGGAAAATGGCAACTCCAGTCCGGTTTTTAACAGCTGGTGGCTCTCCATCTGTAAGCCTAATTACCCAGAAGCACCCATGGAGCATCTTAGTAGCTGTCTCATCTTAAAGTAGGATCCTCCTATAGACCAGGCATTGATTACATCAGTCTGTCTTTACTGGACACTTTGGTCCCTCTGAGAACTTGTTGGGGGGGCAAAGAAATATAAAACCTAGGCACTTTAATGCACACTGGGGTGCTATCTTTAGATGAATAGACTTTTAACATTCTACCGTATAGCCCCCACAATCCTTTGAGTCAGCCTGGCTAATGCTTGTGGACACAATAGCCTTTAAAGTTATATTTTTACAGTGAGCCTAGCCTTATGCCACAACCTATACAGAACTATACAGTTCAGTTGCTCCTATTCAGTTAGTTACAAGACATAACCCTGTGCGGTTAATGCAATGAGGTAAGGTATTCTTGCTTTGATCAACGCAGCCAAAAGCAGAAGCCCAGGCCTGTAAAAACACAATGTTACAACATGTAAACATGACAGAAAAAAATGTGGCATTGATGGATGAATCATCTCTGTGCTGCTTGTTTGTAGCCATCATCACCTACAGAATACCCAACATGGCTAGCTACCTCAGCATTCTGGGCGTGTCGGTTGATAAAAGTCAGCTCTATTTGCATGAAACAGGTGGCTTGTGCAGTCTCTTTCTCAAAACCACAGCTCGGGCCTGCAAAACCTTCGGGCCTGCAAAACACTTGAGCATGAAACATGATATCCATCCCATGGTGTTTGTCCTATTCGTTTCACGGTCCTGAATGGCAATAGCTGCGGACGTCAAAACAGTGAGTGAAGTATTAGCAAGCAGTTAAGAGCCTTCAGCTTCCGATTGTTGTTTTTGCTTTGGGGGTAGGGAGTGAAAATAGAGACGGAGGCGGGCTGGAAAAGAAAAACATGCAGGCTCTTTCAGACCACTGTCATGGCACTTAGGATACGTTGAAGGATTTTCGCCCAGCCATTTCCCTTTCCTGGAGAAGTAAACAGCTAGGCACTGAAAGGTAGTATTATATCCACTTAGAGGCATCTGGGCCTCATGCAGGTTCCTACTTGTAGAGCGAGAGTGGAACCCCTGTTTACATTTTTGAACGCATGCTCTCTCCATTTCTGGACTTGGAGCTCTCTGCGGCGGCGAGCCCCTTTCCTCTCTCCAAGTCTCTCTATTCTTCATTCTCACTATCTTTTTTTTTTTACCCCCCCCCCCTCGCGCCTCTCCTCTCCCTTCTCAATGGCCTGTAAATCGGCTGGTGGGCCTAATAGAGGATGCTATCCTGTGGGGCGCCGGAGCGCTATTGTTCAGACGGTTATGGCGGTATGCAAGCCTAAGTAAAGCTGACATGCTGCTTAAGAATCACAGCCCCACACTGAGCTCTGTGGCTGTGAAAGGTCTTGAAGGTATGGGAGACGCAGGGAGGCAGCCGCTGTCCTTCCTCCACTGTGCGCTGGTGTAGGGAAAGGGGGGTTAAATCCTTTATTAGAAGTGGCAGCCGTTGTCTCCAGCCGCCTCTATAATTGCAGCGCTGCGTCCGCTGCCGTAATCAATCAGGACAGCTGCCGCCATGGCGCTCGAGTCCACCGGGCCAGCGTGTCGTACTAATTAATGGAATGAAATGAAATGATAAGGCTAGTGCACGCAGCGCCGCACTAAGAACCCCTGAAGCGCCACACTTTCATCCCAATGAAAAATCCCCCCTTACCAGCCCCTGAAGTTCAGACCATCTCTGTCCTCGCCACGTCCTTCTCCCTCTCTCCCCCCCCCCCCGCCTGTTGGCTGTCTGTCCACAACGGCCTGGAGGGGGGCGGGGTCACTTGGCTTGGTCGGGGGTCAATGACGGTGAAAGGGGTCAGATTCCTGGCTGGCAGGGTGGGCCGTGTCAGAGGAGCCATTAGACTTGAGCTTTTCTGTTGAAGGTTCTAAGATGTCCGCCCTGTTACGCAGGAGAGCCCAGCGGCACTGACCTCAGTCGACCCTCCGCTGTTCTTTAGAAGCTGAGACTGATGGCTGCCCCACAGCACGTCAACGCTGCTGGATAAAGCTCTGCAAGGGGATGCTCCCGGGCAGATTTTGTGGAGCAGCGGTTTCTCAAACTGTGGGGTTTTTGTATTGCTTGGGACCCTTCTCCATGTCTGTTTAGAGGTCAGAATAACCGCTATTATAGAGGAATGCAGGGAGACATCTGGGTACATTGTAGGAACATCTGTGGAACACACCAAGAGGTGTTGAAAGTTGACCATTGCCTTTGAAACACCACTGGCCTGCACATAATGCAGCCAGATTACAGTCGGCATCCAAAGTTGACCCACTCCTTGATATTCAGGAGATGCCATGCGTCATCTGAAGAGGACTGCATATGTGTCCTGCACCATATGGCCGGGGTTTGAATCCGGGCTCAGTATGCCGAGGAAACGTCCCCTAGCCGGAGCTGGCAGCTCTCTGAAATGAACATTAGGTTGTGTCATTTTATGCCTGGGCTTTGACTGTAAACGTGTTACAGCTTAACAATCATCCCCATTCTGCCACTATCCACTCCTTTTGTCAGCTACAGTGAAGAGGGGGAAAAAACAGGAACTAATTTAAATGCGCCAGCTGTGTCTCTCTCTCTCTGTCTCTCTCTCTCTTCTCTCTCTTCTCTCTCTCTCTCTCTTCTCTCTCTCTTCTCTCTCTCTCTCTCTCTCTCTCTCTCTCTCTCTCTCTCTCTCTCTCTCTCTCTCTCGGAAATCTACTCGACCGCACTCATATTAACATCTCCAAGCGATTTCCATAAGCATAGCCTTGGCCTCCATCACTACCAGCTTGGAGATGCTCGCGGCAGATTGAATTGTGCGAGAGCAAAACGAGCTGTCGCAAATTTCTCTTAAGATTTCTCATTAGTGCAACAATTCACTGCCAAGAAAGCCTTGTGTTCCTCTCATCTAAAATTATTTTGGTGTTTTTCCTGTTTTTTTTTTTACAGAATTAATAACTCACAACACCGATATGGTTAGTGCCAGGATTGTAGGTTTCTGCCGTCTGCCAGTATCTCACAGTCACTTAGTCAAGAGCGAAACCTTGGCTGTGGGCCTCACATAAACCAATCCGTCGCAAGCTCAACTGTCAGGAACAGGAGAGTATCCTGTCAACTGGAGCCAAACAGAGGGAGACGGATAAAGGCATTGCACATTACCGCATACCATCTGCAACTTCCAACGTCTTTCAGGAGAAGCTTTATTTGAATATCTGTTTACTCGTGTGCTTATTGTATCAACGCCATGGCTGTTCATACTTTGGCAAAATGATAAAGTGACTGAACCGCAGTGTTTGCATGGGAAATGAGAACACCTCTTAGACCTCGACAACCCCCTCTTCCCATTCCCTTATCTTGGGAAGAATTTGCATACCCCATATCTAATCTGAAAAGGTTATTTGCATACATCTTATTTCCCCGTCGGTTGTATATACTGGCTTTGGTGCCAGGTAATTTATGCAACACCCTAATTTGCATGCACAGCACAACTGCTGATGGTTTTAGTTGGAAGGTGGGTGAGCAAAGCCTCTAGGGCACTTGTGTCTCATTTATGTGGTCGCTGCTGCACGCACAGGTGGCCAGGTGTGTGTCTGAAATAAACTGGTTAAAGATAGAGTGCCTGCGAAGAGACCGCGTTGTTACAAATCGTGCCACAACGCCCAGGCATGCGAGTTCATAAAGCCAGCCGCTGTTAGAAGAGCGTCTTATTCAATTGCTTTCAGTCCACTGAGGCACCGGCCTTTGTTATTGGACACGGCATGCATCGGGTGTAAAACATCCAACCCTCGTTAGACGTCGCCCCATCTTTTAGTGAAGCATAATGGTCACAGCGTGGAGCCACCTCACTCTTTATTGACGACCCCCTGGTTGATGACAGCCATTACAGGCTAGTCTAAACAATTCCAGGCTAGGCCATCTGGCAGCGTAGGGGCCCACAGAGGACTCGACTGGTGCCAGCTGTCCAGATGTTCCACGGGGACAAACAGGGTCACATGTGAAGGATATCAGAGGCAGGAACAGCTGTGCATCAGCACGGGGCTCACCCCTGGTCCCTGCTGGACGCATCAGTCATCGGCAGCCCGTCCCGGCAGCCTGCCGTCTGTCTGCTTCCTCCTCCTCCTCCTCCTCCTCCTCCTCCTCCTCCCGGCAGCCCCTTGTCTCTCTGCCACACCAGGCACGTGCTCAGAGGGCAGGGCCCAAATCCCATGTGTAAGCAGGGGCCAGAGCAGCCACTATAAAAAGATCAATACTGGGATGAGATGTCATCTGGTGTGCAGGCCTGCCAACACCCCCCTTGGGAGTGTCCCCGTTCCCCCCCTGCCCCCGGTGCACTAACCCAGCTAAGGGAAGGAGAGACGGGGGGGGGGGGGAGGGACCAAGGCCTCACCACCAGGCTGTCCTCCAACCTGCCTGACTCACTTACACCATCTGCTCAGGTTGGCAGGTCAGGGCTGCACTGTGGCACTTCATCATGTAGCATTTGTATAGTTTCTGCTGGTGTGTAAATCGAGGGAATGGTGCATTCTGCGTCCCGATACAAAAAGAAAGGCACCGCAAAACATGGCGGTTTTGCGGTGGCGGGACGTTGTTTGTTGAAAACTGTGTTATAGTGTCCAGGTTACAGAGGCATGCCTGTCATTCCCTTATCTCTGAAGTGTATTTTCACTACATATAGTTAGTAAAGAGAGAAAAGCGTTTTGAAGTATTGATGTTTTGCTGATTTGCTGAAGCCTAAATACCCACAATTTAAGCATTGTTATTACTGGATAATGCCTTTATGTATTACATACAGTAGCAGTCAGGTTTTAGTAAAATGTGTAACCTTTTGTTTTTCAAATTTGTTTGTCAAATTAGATAATTAAGTAGTTACTTTTGTTCACGTTCTGCTGCTTATTCAATGAAAGGCGTGTGCTTGCACATAAGTGAAAACTGTGCTTACGCTGGTATATAGAATACGTCTTTGCATTTCTATTGGGTGTGTGTGTGTGTGTGCGTTCTAGCTGTCAGAGTGATTTTAATGAGGTATTGGTGTGCCAGTGCTGATCCTTCCCTGCCTCCATTACAGACCATTAGAATCATCATTAAGATAACCCACTGCTCACTGTGCCCGGGCTCCCAGCATCACTATGAGAAGCCCCTCTCTATCTCCAAGTGGCTGTAGCAAGACTTCCAACAGTATCGCTCGCCTCACATTGTGTCTGGGAGAACAGGTTGCCACGGCAACATCTGCCAAGGGCGACATTTCGATTGCGGATATTTGCCTCTCTATCTGCGTTTGTCTGTCTCTCCCCTCCCAACATACGCACGCGAGCACGCACATGCACGCACACACATGCACACGCACACACACACACCTCTGTGTTTCTAGACAGGACCATGACACATTAATCTATATTTCAGACCCCTATAAACCTGTGGGTCTGTGTATGCCCACACCCCATTTGTGTGGGTTTCATTTGAAAATCGTGACACCTCAGCCTCTCCCTATTCCCCAGTAAAATGCGAAGAGTGCATTTAAAAGCGGGGTGGGGGGTTTATTGGTCTTTTTATGGATGTTAGAATGCTTGAGAGATTAAGCACGCTGTTAATGGGAACTGCTTATTCCATTAGCAGGCTGCGTGTTTATCTCCGACCGCCATGATGGAAGCTCCGGGCCCGTCTCGCTTTTTTTGTTACCATCTCAAGCGCCTTTGGAGCTTCTTTTTAATTGCAGAGCTAGTAAACCCTTGGACTGAAGTCCTACCACATTTCGGTCATATATTAGATCTGCTTAAAGGACCTAATCTCCACCCGGCTGTCTCTATCTGACTCACTCTATGTGTAAACCCCCCATTTCTGTTCTGGGAGATAGTGAGGCATGTGATGTTTATGCATTTAAATGGATTCCACCACTGGCAGCTGTGATACATTGAGAAACTCAATTGGAATAGTAATTATAGCAGTTCGCCGCAAACTTTTTTATTTTTTATTTTGAGGGCAGCTGAATGTTGCCAAATGGCTTTTCATCACTTAAGTGCTTTAAGATTCATTTGGTGGGGGAAAGGGCCTTGAGATCCACCATTTTGCACCATGTACTGGGCTTAGTACAGTATTGTGAAATTACAGACATTCAACTGCAACAGGCCAAGCTAAAGAATTCACTACAGGTGGGAATGCTGGTTGTAAAACCATCTTGTCTTGTAAAAGGACCCTGGTGAATTAGGGGAGCTGAAGTGGCCGGGATCAAAGTGCTTTAACGCATTTTCTCCTAATCCTTTAAAAGATCTGGTCAAGGGAAGAGAAAGACCCAGTGGTATAGGGGCCACGCGAAGGATCCATGATCTCTCCTCACACCACAATTGAAACATAATTATTTCATGCCAGCCCTGAATAAGGGCCGACATTTAACTTTAATTAGCTGTGATTTATTCATACAGACTGGATCGCCGGCAGAAATGAGATAATCTGATTATAATCGAGCATGAAAATGACCTGACTAAACACATAATGAAACTGAGGGGAGAGGAAAAAGAGGGGAACGCTGGATAGAAGACACTGGGGCCACAATGCGAGTATTGTCCTCAGCAAACTGTTACAACTAACTTCCTTTTCTGAGCACATGATCTAGAATGGGTTTGGCGTTTATCCTCGGCGGCTGGGACTCATTCTGGGGTGTATTAACTAGTCTGCTGCCTGTCTGTCGTCTTTTCAGGTGTGCCAACGAATGAGAGTCCAGAGTCCAAGACTTGCAGCTCGGCCAAAATCTCAGGGCTCCAGCGCAGCCAGGAGCAGAGCCACAGCGAGGTGCCCTTCGCACCTCCCGTGCCCAGCCCCACCCCGGCCTCGGCGCCTACGGGCTCCCCAGCCACCGCTGCAGCGGCGGCGCCCCCGGAGCCTCCCAGGACGTGCCTACCCACCCCGCCCCCTCTCAGTGTCAAGAAGGAGCAGCGGCCTCTTGCCCCGGTCCCCACCCCTCCCCTGCTGAGGGCCCCGCCCCACCCCCTGTCCCACCCTTCTCACCCACACCTGCACCAGGAGTCCCGGGCGCTCCCGCCCCCCCAGCAACACGCCCGGCCAATCATCAGTCACCAGGTGCATCACCCGCTGCAGTACAGCAGCCTCCACGACATCAGGTAAGACCACATGGTTCATTTAGACATACCTAGCTAAGCGCTAGCTACACCTGATGTTAGCATTCACATATCTGTTATCTATTATCTGTCGTGGCTCATTTGATCTGTGCCTGTCACATTCATGTGCACTAAGCAATAAGACGAGCTGTGCTGTGCATATTAATACACGGGTGATGAGATGCTGTAATCTATACAATATCCCTTAGATATTCATCTTCCACTGCACAAATGTGCAATAACCTCTTGACTGATTTACAGTACTGTTTATGTATTAACAAGGCATCAGTACGTAAAACACACAGGCCAGCCTTGCATTCAATTAAATTTTTTATACATTGGAACTAGTTTAGAGGTGCTGTAGGTAAGATTAAGAGCTATACATTTAGTGTAATTTCTTAGAAATGCTATAGACATCCATCAGCTGTCAGCTCTGGCTGATTGCCCCTACCTCCAAATAAGCCGATTTACATTTTTGACAGCGCCCGAAATAATTCTGACCAATCAGGGCCCCTTTTCCCTGATTGGTCCGGCGAATCTACCTTGCCTGTCAATCACATGATTCACTCAAATCCTACCTACAGCAGCTTTAAATGGCAGCAAATGTGTACAGCTGATTTAAATGGTTTCAACTGTGCCCACTGTGTCTTCTAGCCACAACCACCGCAGCAGTCCAGTGGGCCTTCCCAAGCACCACCTGCCCCCCTCCCCCCACCACCACCTCGGCGGGCTGCCGTCCTCGGCCCCAGCCCTGCCCCTGTCCATAGCCAACCTCTCTACCTCGCACTATTCCTCCCTGCGAAGCCCGGCCCATCGCCATCCGGCCATGTTCGCAACCCCCGCCACACTGCCGCCACCACCAACCTTACCCACCAACAGCCTAGTGGTCCCAGGGCACCCCGCTGGCACCCCATACCCAGGTAAACCCTCCCCTCCCTCCCGCTGCAGGATAGACCAGTTGGTTCTTGTCTAGTTAGTTAGCTAGTATATTAGATAATTAACACGTTAGATGAAATAATTTGTAAATCTATAATATAATTTGGACGAATTACGACTCCCAATTTACTAATTACTAATATCCACGTAGGCCAGGTCACTGTTGATGTGATAGATCAATCGTTTTTTCTAGCCACTGTCATATTCAAATTCAAATGTATGTTGTACCTGTCTTGCATTTACATAGGTTGCAGTACAAATATAGTACATGTGCGTAGCTGAAATAGATTTGGTTTCAAATTATAATTTGTATTAATTCAGACTCAGATATTGACAAGAAATAAAATACATAGAAATGCATTTATGAAAAAATTGAATCCAGCAACCACCCATCTGTGCCAACCGGAGAAATGAACTGATGAACATGAACTGGCTAACTGTAATTTTGCATCATATAAAACTGTACGTTAGATGGTGTTATAATAAATACATTTCTGTTTCTAAGGTAAGTGAGCTATTTTCATATATGGAATAGGGAATATTATCTTAATAAGTTGCTGGTAGTTTTACATTTCTGTGATAATGCACGTTGTCACTATAGATGTGTAATATATAAACTGTGTATCATCCCATGATAATTTCTGTGTAGAAAACTAATAGGTAGTTATTTGCATTATCAGACATGTTATGCAGTTAATGGTAGGATAATGAAAACGATTATGTGTCCACACTCTATTGCTATTCCAATTTAAAAGGAATACACTGTCTTTTCCCTCAAAGTCACTTTCTGATGAGACTATTGCTAATATTTCAATGTTTTCTGTATTTATTGTGGCACTGCAACATTTGAAACACCCTTTATATATTTTGCGGATGACATGAACTGGCTTTCCATCTTCCTTGAAGTTCCCATGTTTGCACACATACAGTAATTACTAGCACACAGTGGTAAAACAGCTACGAAATCCTGTAGTTTGACAACCATGAGATGATCAAAGAGCAGTTTGCCCCAAAGTCAGTGTATTCCTTTCATGTGCTGTAGGCAACGTCAAATATAGCAAACGTTTGGCATTTAGACAGAATAGTGTACCAGCTAAAAATGCTTCAGTGACCTCATCAGCAAACTCCAAACAAGTGCCTTGCTGCGGCACAAATTGTGAGTAACAACCAGGAAACAACTGATTGAACTGACAGTGGAACATATCCCCTAATCTGATTCACTTGCTTTATAGTTGAGCCTCATTCAGAGTAGAAGAAAAAAGCAATCTCTTTTTCCCAGACACATTGTATTTATAGTAGCTGCAAGGTTTGAATGTCTTGATGAGGTCACCAGAGTACATCCTGAATGTGGATGTGGTAATGAAAATTGTGAAATCATCACAGCTGGAGACATCCTCAGCGTTAGTTAGGCCTTTTTGTTGTTGAGAAGTGATCATTCTGGTCAACTCTGACAAAATTATGTCCTGCTTCCACCAAAAAAAAGGCAATGTGTGATTCTTAACAATATGCCAATTACTTAAGCGCATGTCTCCGGTGATGATGGGTCTCATCAGTGTGTTTTAGAAATATTGACTTTCTGATGGAGGGAAAGAGAGAGAGAGAGAGAAAGAGATAGTGTGTGTGTTTTCTGCTGGGATGACTCTTGGTTCTCTCTTGTCTTTAGATACCAGCCTGTTGATATCATTCAACCAACCAATCATGTATTGCCAGCCTCATTCGGGGATTCTGATTGGCACATTGTCACAGGCAACTCTGTTACCACCACCAATGAGTCCCCACGTAGAAAACCCTCACAGCATGAGCTGGAGAAACAGAGAATGCCAGGTGACTATTTTCTCTTCTTTTCTACCCTTGTTGTGAAGACTGACTGGGCGCCCGTGCCTTTTTTCTTGTGTCTCCCCCCTTTCCCCCCCCCATTTTTGTTGTGTTTTGTTATTTTTTGTTTTGTTTTGTTTTTTGTTGTGTTTGTTTTGTTGTTTTTTTGGTTTCGTTTCCCTCGCTCTCCTTTCTTGCAGAGCATGACCTCCTAAGGCAGGAGCTGAACAACCGCTTCCTGGTTCAGAGTTCGGAGCGGGGCCGGGGGCCGCCCGCCTCACCGTTGGCCCCCGTGTCGCTCCTGCGGGCCGAGTTTCACCAACACCAGCACATGCACCAGCACCAACACACGCACCAGCACACCTTCACGCCCTTCCCCGGCAGTTTGCCCCCGGCCGCCATCCTCACCCCACCCACCGCACCCCCCATGGTGCGTACCCAAGCCACAAATGTGAGGATAAGTAAATAATAAAATAAAATAAACCCTTACAAAAGCTCCCGGAATTCCCCTAAACCCCACCCCGCTCACCCCACTCAAAGCTTTCGGTCAACTCCTTTTGGTTGGCGTCCTAACCTGATCTTAACTCAGACCACTGGCCACCGTCCATCCTAGTGTTTGGTTATTTATTTTGAACACACTGCCTCAGAGCTGACTAGGAGCCAGGAGGAGCCCTCATTGGATGTTAAAACTCACTGACAAGGATGGTCTCCAGGCACATACTGTCTTCATTCGCCTCTCAGCCTCATGCACTTCATATTTTCAGATAAACACTGTCCGTAACACACATTGGTTATCTACGGATAGCTACAGACTCATGCGTTGCATTTTACATAGAGCCCTTCTTTTAATACACATGGCAAGCTTTGCCAAACAACACCACATTAAGTTGATTCAGTTGGCCAGGGAACAAAGGGGGTAAGGGTCTGGAGGGTTATTTCCCAAATATTTTTTTTTAATGTTTTATATGGGTTCTGCCTGCTCACTCAGAGCATCATTAAACCATTTAGTGTTGGGCAATGAGACACATGTGCTGGTGTGTTTACATACATGCTAGAGCATTCCTGCGTGTGTGCATGCAGCTTTGCCACAACCACATACATGCCGACGATGAATTCAAAGGGTAGGAGTCTAGGTTGAATGACTTCACAGCCAGCGAGAGGGCCGGTGACATCACTGCAAACTGTTTGGATAATACGTCTTAAGTGCTTCCGTGCTTTGATCCTTATCGGGCCGCCGGAGGGCGAGGGCTGGCAGCACTGAGATTGGTACTGGGGAAAAAAATTATGACTATTCATCCATCATTTGGAATGCACAGCAATCCAGACAGCAGTCCCATTTGTAGCTATTTGGCTTAAGTCTAATAGATCTAATCCATCATGTCGCAACCCTTGATTAAGAGCCTATCGGCCCACTAAAGGGGGGCCGCTCCAAGATTATCCCCTTCCTTTACATTAGGCATGAAAGCGTTGCTATTTTTGGAACAGGCTCGCTACAATATGAGGCTGGTTTAGATGGTTGTCCAGCCAAACGCATGGCGTTACCTACTCGCCAGATCATTCCTTACATGGCGTGGAATATTTATGTAGTGCTCTCTTTGAAGATGTAAAGAGGTGATTTTACTTGTTCTGTTAATGTTGGTACAGTATAATGCCGCCTATGCTTTGTTGTTTTTGTTGTGATGGGATCTCAGACTGCTTTATTGACTGTGTTCTTACTTAACTGATGTCTTTTCCACTCCCTTCCTCCCTCCAATAACAATGCTGTTTTACCCCTTTTAGTGCCTGCGTAGTGTGTCAGGAGTGATGTTGATGCTGATGTGGTCGCTGTGACTGTTTTCCATTTTCATAAAGGCCAAATGAACTGCAGCCCCTGTTGTGCATTAATCTCTCTCTCTCTCTCTCTCTCTCTCTCTCTCTCTCTCTCTCTCTCTCTCTCTCTCTCTCGCTCTCTCTCTGGCTCGCTATCTCTAGCTCTAGGTCACTGGGGGTGAGAGAAGGTCGGACTGACTCACGCGATGTGAGAG
>JAOEHI010000024.1:5796026-5816646 GCA_025447815.1 Percopsis transmontana
AATATGCAGTGGTCTCTTAATTTTTTTCCATGGCTGTGTGTGTATATATATATATATATATATATATATATACACACACACTTATATTATTTGATTATATAATTTTTTTTTACTGTCATCCTTGGGACCCCCTAAAATCTGAGATCCACTGGGGGGGGGGGGTCCTGACCTGACCTACACTTTGAAAACCACTGCTCTAGGACATAGACATGCACACGCATGCACTGGGGCAGGCATACAGAAAGTCCGTCATACCCACGCACAATTTCATACCCTGTTAAGCACCCGCTAGCACGCTTTCACACAAAACCTCACTTGCGTGCGTCTTGTATTGCAGTTTTGAAAGAGGCATTAGGAGCCATGAATAGCACCACAGCCTTACTTAACATTCAGACCACTGGGGCAGTGGTAAAGCTCAGAGTTCCCTATTTTCCCCCATAATAGGCTATGCAAACAAGGCCCCTGAGCCGGCTGGGCCTCCACGGGGCTGTGGCGCCGAGCTTGGCAAGATAAGACCAGGGTGGGGAAAATGAGGGGGATGGGGCAGTGGGGAAGGTGGGCTGTCTGGCAGATGCCCAGTGGCTGTGACCTGGTGTAAGCCACCAATCAAAGCTGGCCTAAATCCCTTGGCCTTATTCCCAGCAGGCTCTGTCGTAGAGGGGACTCTATTGTCAGAGGCCTCTCCAGATGGCTGGAGGAACACGGCACGGACCCCTCTTGTGTGGCTAAAGCCCCCGCTAAGTATCCTTAGAGAGGTGCTAGGAGGAGGCAGGGGGGCGACCCTAGATTCGCCTATCCCAGATGCGGAAATGGATTACTAGGGCTGATCTAAACACTTGGACACATCAGAGAGGTCTGGGCTCTTTTACTCAGGCCTGGCTCAAAGCCCCGGGCCTCAGTGTGGTTCTGTGTGTTGACATTACGTATGTAGGGATTAGTAAGGTCTGGTGGTGTAGGACTGTAGTGTTGCTGGTATTGCTATCCGGAGGATCTGCTTCTATGGCAGATCAGAGTATATCCTCTTAGCATACAGTATGTGTTTGGCTGGCATCATAAGCACTGTAAGCCCATGTTCTCCTCCGCTCTCTGTGTCTTAGGCGTCCAATCCCATTGATGTGGGGACTCGTCCTGGTGCAGTACCACACACACTCCTACAGAAGGATCCGCGGGTAAGTGCCAGGCCTAGTGGGCCATTACCATAACACCAGTCGCAGTCTGAGGGCTGAGAGGAACACATTCCCAATAGTTAACATGTAGCGAAGGCCTTAATGCTACAGTAAAATGTGATGATGTTACGTGTCGTTTATCCATACTCGTCCAAAATGTGAAGCCTTTTGTTAGGTTTTCTATGGTACTACACTGATAACACCGTAAAAAAAAAGTTTTTTGTTCGTTGTAACTTGGTGAACTGTCTGCACAGTTCAGCTGAAATAAAATGTAATTTATTTAGCTGCGTGTTGAATAAGATCATATTTTATTTTTGCTGAACATATCACGAGTCATGGCAAATCCAGACACCAACAAAGTTTACCTTTGTGGAAGCTCAATGTTTTCCCTATGGCGGACTGAAAATAGGAATGTTGTTGTTTGATGATAATGATGATTTCTTTTCTCTCTCTCCATATAGATGACTGATCCTTTCAGGACATCTGTGAGAGTAAGTTGAAGCTCTCTCTAGCTCCTGTTATTATTTTCCTGGTTTGGCCAAAATGGTTATATGGAAAATTCAATTAAGTCATCTCTACTTAAAGTTGGAGTTAGTGGTAAGGTTTTTAGTTGCGTTAAGGTCAGATTTAGGGTTTTTCTTTTTTTCCTTCTGACAAGTTCCCACTTTTTAGCTTGGCCAAAAGTACCATATTAAAGCCACCATGAGCTCACTTTAAGGTCTTTCTCTAATTCTCAGAAACCTGGCAAGTGGTGTGCAGTGCATGTCCAGATCGCATGGCAGATCTACCACCACCAGCAGAAAATGAAGGTGGGTCACCTGGATAGTGACAGCTGTCAGGAAAACCTGGATAAACACCTGATGATACAAAAAATAGAATTCCAAGGCCTGAAAAGTTAGGGAAAGTGTTAGTTACATATCTAAATTGGTTTGAAACATAATTTTAACCAATTTATGCAAGTTTTTGTTCATCTCCAACTAGTAGATGGGCAGACATTTTGTGAAGAAGTAATGACTCAATTTGCTGATGTGTAATGTGTAGTGAGTCAAAACATCATCTTGATGCATCAGCTATTCACCAATTCTAACACATCAACATAGAAATGGCTACAAATAGGGAGGAACCCTGACTCTGGGTGGCACAGGGACAGCTCTGCCAAGGAACCCTGTTTGACAGAGGCACTTTGGCCTGGCCCTGGAGAGAAGCCCTCTGCTAATGCCAGTGGCTCCATGATGTCAGGCCCTCAACACCCCAGCCCTGTCCCTAAGGCTTTAGTGTCCCTAATCAGCGTGCATATATTTTGTTATGGCACTGTGGCCCAGGATTAGGTATGCAGAGCTATTGTTGATGTGACGGTCCGCCTCTGATCTTTCCTCCATTTTATGTTAGGATTAGCCTCCTCGCCCAGTGTAGCCCAGTGCCTATTGACCCTCTCCCGCCCTTCTCCTCCTGCCTCTCTCACTCTCCATTACCCTCCTATCCCCTTCTCTCACTCTCTGTCACAGCAGATGCAGGTGGACCCTCACAAACTGGACATGAATGGGAAGTTGGATCTGTTCAGTCGACCCCCAGCCCCGGGAGTCTTCCCAGGGTTCCCCTACCCCCACGACCTGGCACGACCCCTCTTCTCTTCCACAGGTCAGTGGGGTCTCCCGACACTGCGCAAGGGGGGGCCGTGGCTCTTAAGGAGGGCAACTTCCAAAGCAAGCTGCGTAAAATGCGTTATCCCATTTTGGATGCTCTTCAATGAGTTTCTTTTTAATGCAAATAAGCTGCCGGTGCATTTATGGCTGCGTGTCAGAATTGGTCTTTTCAGAGCAGCAAAAAATAATCAGCATTATTCACCTTCCCAGTTTCCTCCTCTCGTGTTACGCTCACCTAATTGTAGTGCTGTTGTGGTAAATGCTTTTTGCTTGTCAGGGGAGTCAGATACGACTATGAATATGGATGACTGTTTGGTAATTGACTTTATTTGCCCTGCGTTGGAGGGCAACAGCGAGGCGATTGGCCTTTCACTAATAATTATGCAGTGGTGTGTCACAGGCTCGCTGGCGTAACTGGTTCTTTCATTAACAATTAATAGAATAAGGGTGAAAGCAACACTGTTTTCTAAAAGAGGCCATATTTAGTGTCGTCCCTGACTGACCTCGATAAGCAGCTTAGACAAGCAACAACAAGAAATGTAAAATGTAAATTACTTGATTTGCTCTTTTTCTTTGCCCTCTAACAACTCACTGGGTTTGTAATTAGCAAGTAAGCGTTGCTGGTAGACAGTATTGGTAACGTCCATTTATTAGTGTTATGGTCTGTTCTAGAGGATCCAAACGCAGGGAGGGACAGCGACAGAGATGTAGGTAGTAAGGGTGGTATTTACCAGGTATTTACTGGGCAGGTTCGTAGTCATGGTACAGGCGAGGTTCGACAACAAAGTAAAAAGGTACAAAGAAGCAGGCAGGGTTGAGGTACAGGCAGTGTTCAGCAACAAGATATTCAGCAAAGGTACAAAGGAGTAGGCAGGATTGTAGTCGAGGTACAGGCAGGGTTTAGCAACAGGGTATTCCGCAAAGGTACAAAGGGAGCGGGCAGGAATCGTGGTCGAAGAACAAGCAAACAAGAAATACTAACAGATACGGGGACTAGAAAACAAGACAGGATACGATATAATCTAGAACCAACAACACAAGGTTTAAATACACATGGGGAGACACAGGTGAAAACAATAATCAAATCAACACACAAGACCACTAGTGAGACAGAACACCAGGAGCGGAACACCACATGGAACACAGGGACAACACAGACAGGAAAACAGAACTAAAACATGGAACTGCACCCAATAGTTCAAGGAATATTACAATTAGTCGTGGACACTTTCAGGGGTCAATGAGTCAAACATAATCATGTCAGCCTTTTTGCTTTCTTTGTTTAATATAAACATTTTAAGACTGCATACTTCAGATAAACATATTTCCCCCCTCTGACTGGACAATGCTAACTCTGTGCTGTCCGACCATGTCTTCTTCCATAGGCCCCGGCCACCCTACGCCCTCCCCCTATGGCCCTGCCCCACACCCGAGTGGCTTCCTGCCTCCAAGCCACTTGGCAGGTACGTGTAAGTAACTGTGTTCACTTTTCTTTTTACCTTTTCTTTTTACCTTTCTTTATTTCCATTCCTACTTCTGAAATCTTTTTCTCTTTTATTCGTATTTAAAATAACTCTGAGGTCTCTAAGGTATAATTTGACGATTTGGCTAAATATTTATGGCTGTTCTAAAGTTAATTTAAAGGTTAATTTAAAGGATAAAGCTACACTCCTCAATTGCATTAAAGTGTCAGTGCCTCAGCACTCCGGTGTGGGAAGGTCTTGCGCTTTTGCAGATTGTAATGCTGATTTTAACAACAAAAGTAATTCCTGGCACAAAATGGGGATTGACCCTTTAGTATGGACAGTAGTCGGCCAGTACACGTGCTGTGCTCCATCCAGATCTTCTTCATTGTTGCGGATGTAGCAGTTGTAAAAGCTGGGCCTATATATATATCATAACACACCACCTTGAATAATCTCTCTAGGCTTATGGAGAACAACACTGCTGGCCTAGTATTAGCCAATCTTCTGCACTATTTTCATCCCTCGTTCAAACAAAATTATTATTTTCTTTAATTTGTCTGTTTTTTTTGTGTGTGCTACCAAGCACTCTCTTCGTGCCTCTCTTTGTATTACCTTGGAGACCAAGGCAGATGGCCACAGCAAATATGGCATGTTACCTTGATGCTACGTTTTCGATGGACTCTTAAAGTTGAGTTTGTCTTTCGCAGCCAGGGAAATGGAGGTCTTTCTTTTTCCGTTCCATCTGAGACATTGTTTGGGTTCTGAGCAGCAAGGTGATTTCACGGAATAAGCCCCCGAGTCAATCCAATTTGAGCTTATAAACACATGGTGCACAGAAGAGAGATTTAGGGGGGCGGGGGTGGAAATCCTGTCCAGGGAATTTGAGTGTGAGGCAGGAGAGATTTTTCGGGTTGTTGTCTTTTCTGATATATTGACAAGCTGCAGCGCTGCATTCATCTTGAAATCCGTAAAGCCTTCTGCGTAGATAAGGTTTACATTGCTTAGAGCGTTTTTCTCCGAAAATTAAAATTGGATTGCACATTATGACTTGGCCTTTGTTGTTCACTGTCTTTCCTGGTGGAAATGTAAATATTTGTTTTTCCTCTAGATTTGGAGGATGTAGTCTATTTAAAGATGTATTAATGCCAACCTGCCCAGCAGATTGTGATGCACCTGTTCGGTCACTGAACTCCATCCAGACCAATTCACCGCCCCAACCCGCTCCCCTGTCCAGGCGTTGTCTGTTTCCAGGTCCCCTCCAGCCGAACAAAACTCATTTTCCCATCAGGCAGTGCATTTCCCACAGCCCCCCAGCAGGGTCAGAGGAGCGGCTCTCCCTTACAGTCTGCGGAACAGAAGCCAGCGTCTAGAAGGCCTGGCCGTTTCAGGATTATCAGAGAGAAAGAGAGCTAGGGTGGCAGCGCTTAAACAAACAAAACAAAAAAACACACACAACACACACTCACTTGTAAGAGAAAAGCTGAGTGGAACAGGGGGGGGTGGGTTGGTGGGGGTAGCCAGCCCCCCTTTTGCTAATCCCTGTTTGGCATTTTGCAGATCCTTTGAGTCGCTCCAGTACCTTTGGCGGCCTCGGCAACCTCTCAAGCAGTGCCTTCGGAGGATTAGGCAACCCCTCGCTTGGTAAGCGCCAGCCCCAATCCCCCGATCCCCCACCTCCCCTGCCGTTGTCCCATGTCCCGCCCCCGCCCCTGGATGTGGCCCCTGTGGGCCAGCGCGCCAGTGCAGAGCAGTTCAGACCACAGGGAGAGCCAGGGGGACGGAAATCAAGGCCCTTTAGTGCTGCTTTCAGTGCCAAAATAGTCCAAACACAGGCAGGACCAGCCAGGCAGCCCAGCACATCTCCCCTCATCCCCGACCCCGTCCCTGGCTTTCATCGGGCTGTACCACAGCCAACACAGCCAGCACTCCCAGGCCCGCCACTTGGTAGCTATTCATCTATTAATTATGCGACAAGCCCCCATCGAAACACCACTGAGGGCTCCCTCCTGCCTCTCTCTCTCTCTCTCTCTCTCTCTCTCTCTCTCTCTCTCTCTCTCTCTCTTTCACTCTCTTTCTCTCCCTCCCTGCTATTCCTTTGTGTACATCGGTCACCCTGTCGCAAAATGGATGTGAGTGAAACAGACTCGCCACAGAATGCTAAGGTCCCCAAGGCTTTTCACAACCCTCAACCCGAGGCCAAATGAGTGTCGCCCCTTCATCCGGTGAAAAAGGGCCCTGAGAACCGAGAGCAGTGAATGGGAAAGGGGGAAGCAAAGCCCCTTGGTCCTGGAGCAAATAAGTACAGAGCCGGGGGTCAAGCCATTAACCTCAAACCGGTCTTTGTGAGCAGGGGTTCGAGTGAGGGAACCTCACAAAGGCGATGACAAAAGCCACTTTTTGTTGCTGACGGTTTTGCTTCCCTTTCCTCTCCAGTTACGGCCCATCTCGCGCAGGTACCCGAGCAGCTCCTGTGCCCGGTCGACTCACAGTCTGTCCCCCTGTCTCCTCTCCTGCAGGTTCCAACAGCGTGTTTGGCCCCAAGGAGGGGCTCGGCGGGCTGCCCGGCTTCGGCAACCCCCACCACGACACCTGGAACCGACTTCACCGCACGCCTCCATCGTTCCCCACCCCGCCACAGTGGCCCAAGTCTGCCGAGGCCGAGCGCAGTAGCTCGGCCAACAGCCACGAGCGAGAGAGGGAACGGGAGAGGGAGAGGGAGAGGGAGAGGGAGAGGGAGAGAGAGAAAAGAGACTCCTCCATCGGAAAAGAGGAAAAGGACAAAGACAGGTTTGTTGTTAGCTTGAAACCGATTTTCAAGTCGTCTCCATTTGTGTAAACCTCCTTGGTTTAAACGCCATCACAAATTATGTGATAAATTATCTTCAGTTATTACGAGTAATTATTAGTTCCTATTTAATCTGGCTCAGTGAAAACCATAATATCTGAGGTTAAATCTATGGGGATTCACATCTGATACAGATTCTTGCTGTGAAGTATTGCTCTTTGAGTATAACAATATAACACAAGTACTACTTGTCTTCTCCTACAGTATAGTCATCAATTAATATTGCCTACATCAGCAGTATTATAATTACAGCAGTAAATGCCCTGTGCAGCATTTCAGTCTGTACTCACTCAGCTGCCTCTGTCATCACAGAGACTCGGTGGACCGCAACCGCCACTCCAACCGCTCCTCGCCCGCCTCCGCTCCGGTCAGCTACCAGATCAGCAACCTGATCCGCTCCAACAGCCAGAACTCCAGCGATTCCGGGCGGCACCACAGCGGAGGCGTGGAGAAAGACCTGCTGGAGCGCCACCGCGAGTCCTCCGTGACGACGGACGTCAAGGTGAAGGAGAGTCGCTCCCCGGGCAAGGAGGCGCTGGAGAGGAGGCCCTCGGAGGACTCCATCAAACCGGCCCAGCGCTCCCCCTCTCCGTACTCCAAGGGGGGCCTCGGCGAGCAGGGCATGAAGGTGGCCGGCGGCCCCCCGCCCTCGCTCAAGGACGGCGACAGGAAGGACCCCCCGTCCGTGGACCTCCTCCACAAGGTGAAGAACGACATGAAGATCAAGGAGGAGCGGAAGGAGGAGCAGGAGGTGATGGTGGTGAGCTCCGAGCCGGGGCCCCAACCCCCCGCGCAGCCTCCCCCGATCCCCGTCTCCCAGCACGGAGGGCACCACCACCCCCACCACCCCCACCACCACCACCACCACCACCCGCCGCTGTCCCAGCAGCCCCCCGCTCCCTCGCCGCGCGGGAACGAGCTCGCCGGGCACGGCCTGCACGGGGTCCCCATGGCCCACTCCCTGCCCCTCTCCATGAGCGCCATGCACCAGATGGGCGGCCTCAACGTGCTGGACCGCGCCCGCATGGCCCCCTTCATGGGCGTGAGCCCCCTGGCCGCGGGCCGAGAGCGCCTGCCCCCCTCGGCCTTCCCCTGGGACCCGCTGAGGGAGGCCTACCGCAGCCTGGACCTGCAGCGGCGCATGGACTTCCAGCTGCGGGCGGAGCAGGGCCACCGCTTCCCCAGCATGTACGAGCAGGAGCGGGCCTACCGCGAGAGGGAGGCGCACGACTACTCCCACCACGAGCACCTGCTGGAGGTGCGGCGGGAGCACGAGCGCATGCGGCAGCAGGCGGAGGAGCGGGAGCGCCTCCACCTGAGGGAGGAGCTGGACCGGGCGCGCCTCCACCAGCTGCACCAGTCGCCCATGGAGGGTCACCTGCCCCACATGGCCCCCTTCATGCCCCACCTGGGCGGCATGCCCTACCCCAGGCTCAGCCCCTCCACGGGCCACAACGGCCTGCTGAACAGAACCCCTCCCACCGCCGCGCTAAGTGCCCCCCCTCCCCTTGTGCCGGCGGGCGGCACCCGGCCGGCCTCGCCCAGGAGGACTACCCCCCTTACCGCCACCCAGGACCCACGGGACTACTCCCCGTCCCGCAACCCTAAAGAGGTGGAGGCCCGGTAGCTTCCCGGGGATGGACGGAGCGGACACTAGGGCTCGCTGGACACTACTGCTAAGCCCACCTCCCCCGGTTGTCATGGCAACAGTGTGGGAGAAGGAAAGTAAACATACTGGTTGATGAAACGGTATGATTTGTACAAAGGAAAGGTATGTGAGGCTGATCAAGCACATGCTGTGACTTTATTTTCAACGGACTTGCGGTCGAATAATGTCGGTTAAGAGAACACAAACGTGTATGTTTATAATCGACTTAAATATTTGATAATTATTAATATATTAATCAAATACCTTTTTTCGGCTATGTCCGAAAATGAGAAGTCCTCAAATGAGTTTGTACATTTCCTATCTTTGTTCCATGTAAAGGTATCACTTTTATGAATTTTATGTATTTTGTGCATTAGTCTTTTTTTTCCAATATTTATCCCAGTTGATTGTGAGACATCTATTATGACCCACTGTAAGGACTGGATTTTGGTTACAACCTTATGAACTGTAATTTAACCTCATGGTACCAAGATATCCTCAATAATGACAATGTACAATGTTACATTACCAATTTGTTGCTTTGAATTGTTTTGCCTTTGAGATATGCAGAAATATATATTATGAGGTCCGGTCTCTGTAAAGAAAACTGTAAATAACTTGATATTCCTTCGCTGCAAAACAATGTACATTTATTAGGCTTTTTAATTGTTTCTAGAAAAAAAAATGAAATTAAATCAAACATGGAAGACACTTTCCTGTTGGAAACCATGGTAACAGACATGCCTGGCCAATGAGAGTGAAGCGTGGAGGTTGGGTGTCATAAGGGAGCCTGTAAGAATCATCTGCAATCTATGCAAAGCGACACAAGTTACCCTTATGGAGACACCGCCTGGCTAGAACAGTGGATACCGGTGATATTACGAAGAACATGGATTAACGTGTTTATATTTGCCAATGAAAAAAGATGGAATTATAGACCTTGAGACTTCCAGGTCACAAACTGGACCAGGAGAAGACAGCCCCCAATGGAATAGGACACTTACGAGTGGGTGGCAATAGGACTTTCTCTGTCAACCTTGTGGTGTTGTGCAGTTGTTTTTTCTTAGACTCTTGTATACAAAACAAGTAGAGTTTTAGGCGTGCAAAAATGAAAATGAACATTCATGGTTTAAAATGTACGGAATAAAGTTTGGACCTAAAGTCTGACAGTTGTTGCTTGTCTTTCATCCAGCTGCACATTTTCACTGATGAATAGCAGTGAAACCGACCCCTGTTAAGCGACCCCCATTAGAGTGGAATTTTCAACTGGACAATAATATATATCACTGGGAGAGACAGCGTTTTATGGGTTTGCCAATAGTGCGGTGGTGCTGACTCGCGAGCACTAACTGTATTTGCTGATCTCATATAAAGCTATTACTCTGAAATCACGGCGGCAACCGACTTTGCTAGCAGAGTAGCCTAAGCCATCAGATCATTGAAGCTTAATCTGTCATACATGGGCTGCAGAAGTCTCCAGAGGGAATCGATGGAATTGGGGCAAGGCGGCGGAGGGAGGGACTAATGGCACATTGATTTTGTAAGAAAGCAGGTTTTGAGTGTTTGTGTTGCAGGTAACCGGTATTGACCGACGGCCCAGTGGCATATTGACCTGCGGTCTGGACTCATTAAGAGGAGCAATGCCTGCTGGAAAGGCTATCAGATACTGGAGAGGCTTCTCTCTCATCTTCCTCGACTACGTTTCCCCCTCCTCTTCTTCTCATACACACGACTATCTGTTTCTCTAATGAGACCGGGCGGCCCACGAGGTGCCCCACCCTGCTATTGACCAATCGTCTCTTTTTCTCACTGCCTGTCCAGGGCTGGCCAATTCATCCTGATAATGCCCTCAGCTCTCCAGATCACCGCTGCGAGCTCTGAGACCTTCCAATCCCGTCCCAGGGTATCAGCCCGTAATGACAGCGTGGATCAAACCGCGGCCAGGTCATTAGGGGATGTTATTGAAAATCAATGGCCCTCTTCTGTCTCACACACTCTCAAGCAGAGTTTTTTTTTTTTTTTCTCCTGGAAAAGACTGCCTGCCAGAATAGGCGGGTGTATTGGGAAGACTTAAATCACTATCACTTTCAATTTAGGCTGCCAGTAATTGAACCGCATATTCCTCGACGGGTAGCATCTGTCGGTGGCCGGTTTCACTTTAGCGCTGTGTGCTTTCATTCCTAATCATCTAGTCAACAGCAGGTACTTAACACTCTTACTCATTAGGTATAGCGATTTGTCCTGTAACTATTGTTTACCAAGCCAGCTCTCGCAGAAGAAAAATAGAAATACACCTTGCATTTTTTCTGACTGCTATCACTCAGTCCTGCATCCATTTAATGGTTGAGTGTGGAACATCCCTCAGGAAATGAAAACCGCCATCAATTTCGCTCATTGTCTGGCAAGGTCAATTTATTTCAGCACACAGTCCCATCATCCCATGGGAATCAATCCATTGACACTAGCTTGGCATATCTAACCCACGTTTGTTATTACAAGGTCTGTTATTGTCAGCTCTTTTCCATAGCAATCCTTCAGTTGTGTCAGAGCTTTTTGGTGGGATTATATATGATTTTCTACTTGCCAAATAATGTGAGTTTATAATAAGCAACATATTTTCCATTGAATGAACATTGTTTTTGTGACAGTGCTTCATGTAACATTACCACATGCAGCTGTGATACAAGATTGTATGTTTTTTCAGCATAATCCCAATTAATTGGATATGGCGCTATCTGAGGTAAGACATTGTTTTTTGTTCCGCTAATCCCCTGCATTTATCTGTAAAAAAAAAAAAAAAAAAAAAAGTTAAAAAAAACCCAATGCCGAGGTTTTGGGATTGAATTTTCATGGTCTCAAATACCTCCAAAAAGCTGTTGGCACAAATCTCAACCCTAGATTCAGTGAACAGTGGAACAGGCCTCAGGGGCCTTTATGGAGCACAATGGCAGCTAATAACACAGTGCCAAGCTAATAAGATGGGCAACGAATGAATGGTTCAGTCCAAGCTGCTTTTCTCTCTCGCTCTCACTTCCCCTCACTGATAAAACATGTATGAAAGCATTTTTGAGCTGCTATGTAGCGGCTCCCCAGACTTTTTCCCCAGTGAGAGCTAATGCATTAGTTCCCATTTAAAGCCTGCTTTGGAATGTAGATTGGTAATGAGACGGGAGGCCCCCGCCAAGATCACATTTGAATTGCTGGGGCTCCACTGGGCCCTGTGATTTGGGAGTCAGGGTTTTTGCTCTCTCAGTTGAAACTCATCTCTCTGTGGGGGTTGGCAAGCTCTGGCGAGGACTTATACGTGAATTGTAATATGAGAGGGAATGCTAAGTTTAGGGCTGCGACAGTAAATCTTTTTCACCTTATGTACAATATATAACTCATGAAAAAAACATTTAAATGGAAAATGTATAGTATCGGCTCTCATATTTTTGATTCGCGACCCCCAAAAACAGCATATAAATAGGCTATAAAGTAAGCTAAACAACTCTAAACATCTCTGAAAAATTTAATCATTGATTAAAGGTCCAATAAGCAGTGGTTCATGGAGTGTTCACTGACACCTAGTGGCGTTTAGATAGAGCTGTGTCCATGCTAACCTTATTGGTAACCATGGCAACCTCCATGGCAGGGGAACCCACGCTATGTAACCAAATAACTCCTGTCTGTGCCTACGAAACCATCTGAATCGCATGTGGGCTTGGTTTAAAACATATTTAAGGTTATATACGTTTATTAACGATAACTAAACACCATTTGGAAAACATTGTCATTGTCATTTCCAATATTATTTCAAAACCTGGAAATCATTTTACGACTGCCCCAAAAGCCTGTGACCCATAGAGAACCACTGATGAATAGTGCAAGTGGCTTTCACCACCTAAAAAGGCCAGCGACATCCATGCCTCCATTTTGTCTGCCATCTTTTTTTAGCCCTCAACATCAACAGAGCAGCAGCTGACAGAAACCAGGACAGTCAGCAGTGAAGGAGCTGACTGAGGAACATCTAGACGGCGTGAATTCCAGACCCTAAGTGACAAAGTGCTGTCTAATGTCTTGGCACCACTAGACCTATGGCAAATATTCCAGCTATCTTGCACCATGCAATGATGCAAAGAGATTGGCTAGCTAGGAGAGTGAATATAAATGACCCCATTTTAAAACAGAAGGACCTCAGTGTACTCAGTGTGTACAGAGACACACAAAGTAAAAGAAGAGAAATAAAATGAGATTCATAAGAGCTAGCGGCCAAAGTAACTTTACCACTTTCAGTCAATATTCTGAATTTTTCCACCGGTTGGTGAAACCCCGCCGTCTCCACACTGGCTGTATTATATACACAAGCTATAAAAAATACAATAACATTTATGCAGCTGGGTGCATCTGGCAGAGGTGGTCTTCTCACTCATGGGCCCACAGGATGGCCCCACGCCCCACGCCCCACCATCCACCAAGCTTTCTGTTCTAGGTATGGGCACCAGACAACAGAAGACTTCACAGAGGGGAGGGGGGACAGGGGGGTTAAAAGGGGCTCTCAAACACTCAGAAAGAGTTTAGTTAAAAAGAAATCCAAGGCAAATGGAAGCAATGCACGGCTCGTCCAAATTGGCACAGCAAACACACACGATTAGCCGTTGAGACGTTAATCAAAAGTGGCTCAGCATTTGAAGGGGCGGCGAGAGGCGATGCCAGCTGGTGACAACATGGCTTGTGTGCGTGGGCCAAGAGTGAAGTTTATTTGAATGTGGATCTTGTCGTGACCGTATTTCTCCAGAGCTCAGTTAGCAGAACGTTCCCTGGCTCATCACTGGAATCGCCTCAGAGCCGCTTGGCATCAGGCTAGGAGGAAGTTTTTCCAACCCGCAAAATGAGAATTATGATTTAGTCCATCCCCTCTGGTGGTGTTTGGATATTCATAAGCATTTATTCTGTTTGACGCTGGCAGCACCTAGAGCTTGGCACCTGTGATTGAGGTTTTCCTTTCCAATGAGAAATAATTTAATGGACAGAGGGCTTGCTTTTACACTGTTCATAACACATTTAAAATTAAAACCTTCCAGATTTACATATAAAAAGTACTAATTTGCTGTTGACCAATAGCAACGATTTATTTTAACATTTGAGACACCAAAACACAATTACAATTAGCAGATGCTTCTATCTTGGTCAAGGATGCTTACAGGTAGGCCAACTCTGGGGCTTGAACCCACAACCTTCTGGCCAAGGATATAAAGACCTTTTAATTTGATTAAGGAGCAAAGATTAGATATACTGTACATTTGAAAAAATATAGTATCTAGGATACATTTGAAGTCATCTACACTCATGTAAGACAGTCAAATCGTTGCGTAGGGGTTTTTTTTTCATAGCGTGGGTCCCCCTGGCATGGCAGTCGCTTGTTTACTGATAAGGTTGTGTTGGCACAGCTGCATCTATGCAAGTAGGTGTCAGTATACAATCCTGCTATTTAAAAGCATTTACTACAGTTTACAGTTCCTAAATAAACAGTTTGAAACCTAATAATGAGGACATCTGGATTTACAGGTGTTCCCATCTTGTTATAGCCTACAGATTTAGTATTGTTAAGTAAGTAATATGTAATACCCATAAGCTTTGTTTAAATTTCACTGTAGATCCTGGACCAGACCGAAATGCCAGTTTTCTGATACACTACATGGAGGCCTACTAATTATTATTTGATTAGTTCCATTTGTTGCTTGGCTCCATTTGTGTGACTGATAGGTAAATGAGCTGTTTCGGACCTCAGTCTTTAAAGAACAACAATGGAAACCATGGCAAAAATAGCGTCAGGAGGCATAGATGTTTAGCAAAACCAGATTCAGCAGAGTGATTTGACATTCCATGCCTGGTCCTGCTCCATGGCTTCACTGGAACTGTCTGGCAGCCAAACACCCTTTGAAAGGCTCTTATCTGCTATCTGGGCAGGAGTTCCATGCAGCACGATAACAATCCCTATCTTATCTCTCTGTGTTCGTTAATGTCACAGCTTAAGGGGTTTGCTCTTCCACTTGCAATGGGGCTTGCAAAGCGGATTGTTTGCAGATTAGTCAACGCAGGCCTCTGGAGGTCTTGGAGAACGTTCAAAATTGCCTTGTTTCACAGACATTCTTGTATGCACACATAAGCGCATTGGCTGCCTCCTGTTTGCCTGTATCAAAAAGGCTGGTGGGCATGATTACACACAATAAGATCTATAGTTATCACATCAGACAAGCTATGTGAGCCAAAATGAAAACCTGAATGATAGCTACCAAAGCCCAATTTTGTTGTTGATGTATGAAATGTTTTGGGGCAGAACTGTTGTTACTGATTAGCACCAAGCTGCAATCACGGATGCATTGGTGAGCAAATTGCTATCTATTTGAATTGATCAGAGCAACAAAAAAAAACATTGAATTGTTGCAGAATGTTTCAAACAGTCTGTGTGGCCAAACTCATAATTATCACTTTGTGACACAAGAGACCAGGCAAAGCTCCATTGACTTCAGCCATCTGGCTATCTCGCGCAACCCTTGGCTACACAGTGGTTCACTCAGCGATTGATTGGGGGCGTTGAAGGCCAGCTATTTAACACATCAGAACAACAAGTACTGCTATCAAGCCGGTCCTTCTCATGCCTCGTTTCTGTGCCTCCCAAGAATGTCTCTTATCTCTCTCCTTCTGCTGGTTGGTTTAAGCCACAGACACTATGTGCCCACATTCCCCCATGAAATACATCGGTGCGGCTTTTGGAGCAGACCTGAGAGACAGACTGGTCATGTTAAAAAAGAGAACTACATTTAGCCCTTGAGAACGCAGGTTGTTAGAAAATAATGGGTGTCGGTAAAAGGTATTTTTTATACGAAATTAACTGTTACTGCCTCCATAAGGCTGCTAGAAAAATGCCATGCTCACTCGCAAGATAAAGACATATTTCTACCCTAACGCGCTCCTTTGTTGCTCTTGCAGACGATCAAAGTGGAGCCCTTCATTCCATATCATTAGGCACTCTCACCTGATTATATTCTGATTACCAGCTCCATTGTTCTCCCATTATTGTTACCGCCGGTGACACACGCCTGATAATGTGCGCTCATGCGCTAGATGCCCAACCTGCTCCTTTCCATTTCTGACGCTTTGTTGTTGCCGAATGGTTTTTAAATGAAAAGTGTGAGTGCGGTGTAATTATAATTCTAAGGGTATTATGAAATCGAATATCACAATGAACGTAATTTTATTTGCTTGTAATCTCTCTCACCCAGGCTAATAGGCATTTTCAAAGGGCACGCTCGGGGATTTTAAATGGTGGAGCATCTCTAAATGGAATGGCTGCTGTGCTCTCATGCTCTCGGGCTCTGTTCCTTTGTCTTTGATTTGCAGGCAAAGAGCTTGACAGTCTCGGAGCTGTGGGAGATTTGTCGGCCTGTGATCCCCCTGCCTGTCTGACAAATGAGTGCCTTTGGCAGGCTTGCCGGAGGTATGGTTCCTCTGCCTTTATTGGAATCCTGATGAGAAGTTGTGAACCTGCTTATAATGAAGTCGGAGCACAGGGCTAACGTTCCGCCAGAAACGCAGGTTGTTAAAACGGCAGAAATACTACATTTACTGCATTGGCATTGTATGCAGCACATTTTAATGTAAAAAAACAAAAACATTCTAAAGCAGTATCAGTTATAGGCTAAATTTAAGATATTCTTTGTTTGTTACATGAAAACAGAATGAAACATTTAGCTGCAATGTCCTTAGCTTCAAACCTTAGTGTCTCTCTATTTCCCTGAATTTCCCTGGTGAGCCTATTCTCACTAGCGGAGCAAAGGATGCAGTCACCATTTTATCAATCTGTATTACCTGAATTCAATTGCTCCACCATGCACACAATTGCTTGACATTGATTACTGAAGATAATTTGAGTCAGAATAAATGCCTAATAGCCTACATATTATTGCAAACAATTACAACAATACATGTCAAATGTATGACAGATATTTAGATCCAATGTAGAGGAATTCTTATTTCAACCTAGCACCATGTTTAAAAGAAAAATACTGGTACTGAACGTGGACATTTCGATTCCATGGCCTGGCTTCTAAAATCACAAAGCCTTCTTAATGCAATCCAACATGGTTGCCCTTGATTTCAGCCTCTTGGGTAAGGAGAACCTGAATCCCTTTATAAGTAGGAAGGGCAAGCACTCCCCCTTGTGGCCCAGTTTGCCCAGTGCAACCTGGGTAACACTCCAGCTGCTTCTGGGCCCCTCCCGAGAAGTTAACCTTGTGATAACATGCTAATGCCTGATTAATGTTGCAGTTATTAGACACAGCTTTTCACACTCTGTTAAGAGGACATCTTTCAGTAATTAGCCCAAGCCAAGAGAGATAATTTCAGAGAGCACAACGAATCCACGTTCCTCGATGATCCCATCTTATTCCCATTTGGCAACGTTAACATTTATTTTCTCATTATTTCATTGAATTAATCCTTTGATGTTTTACACAGCTGCCACAAGTAATCTATGACGCAATTAGAAAATGCTAATTGACAGAGTGGGCGTGAGGTTTATTATGCTGGATTCAGTTTAGAACTGAGACCATATCAGCCCATCAGAGAACCTGCTGAGAAGCAGTGTTAAACATACAGTACATTGACTATAAAAATACAATAACTTACTGTTACGAATACATTCGTTATGTATGGCTCGTCATAATGTGTGTTGTGTAGCCTACGTGCGCACGAGATAGGCAGTCTGTGGGTAGGCCTCTAGGTGGGGTGAGCGTGTGATCTCCTCTCCAGACAGACATCTAACAATGAGGAATGAATGCATTAGTGACGAGAGGCCCCCCGCATTTATCAGGCGCTGCGCTGCCCATTAATAATGTACTGCCAGGGAATTGGGGGAGTTGCCGAGATTAGACAAGCATTAAGGACTCGTTTGCTATTTCTTTTACGGAGCGCTTTGGTGTTTCTTAAACAAGAAAGTTTATAAAATCCTATATCAAGTTTACAGTAGTCCCAGAAGGCATTCGGCTCTCGGAGCCCCAGCAGGGTAATTCCTTTTTTATTGTGAGCAGCAACATGAGTAAGTGGGATTTGATTCAATTGATGTGGGTTTTGTAGGCAATACAATATTCACAGAGGTTTTTCACTTCAGCAGATGTCAAATCATCCGATCTTGTGTCCCTCACTGACTTCTTACAAATTCTGTAAAACTTGTAACCTCTAAAATAATAATAATAATAATAATTAATATATGTTTACTATTACCTGTGATGATGAATTCAAACCAGTTATTGGTTTTATTATTTTGCCTGCTTTTTATATGTATATATAATGGAGGAAGGATATAGGTTAGTTGTTAGGGTGGCTGACTCCCAAATAAAAGGTATTGGGTGTGATCCCCAGCGTACACGGTCTACCTGTATGCATCCTTGAGCAAGATGCCTAACCCTGCTCCTTAGGCTACTTATATTTGAAGTACAATTTTACCAATTTTAAGTCACTTTGGATAAAAGTGTCTGCTAACTGACCAAATTGTAATGTACACAAATACAGTTTTAAAATATCAAAAATTATATTACTAATTATTTGCTGGCTCTGTAGCTGTTGCATCTGTATAGTAACTATATAGATCGTTTTAAATGTCTACATGTCTATTGCACAGATATTTGTTTCAATTCATCTTTTCATATGTATTCAGGTGTTATGCTGGACAATAGAAGAGTGAAACACACCTGTTTAACACGGTCATGTACAGTATTAAGACAATACTGTAGTGGCCCACGTATGATACCAACAAAGCCAACTGTCAAGATGTATTGGGTCATTGCACAATTAAAATTTAAATCCCCTAAATGTCATTACAGTTGGCTTTCATGTGGTCTGTTAGTGGTGTGGTGGCACAGGGGTTAGCACCGTTACTTCACAGGAACATGGAAACCCATCTGCGGCTGAGTGGGGCCTTTCTGTGTGGAATTTGCATGTTCTCCCCGTGTTCATATGCATTTCCTCTGGGTGCTTCCGATTCCCCACACACCAGAAGACATGCATGTAAGGTTAATACTCTTGCCCTTGATCCAGTTATTGGCATTAGAACTGGAGTTGGTCCCAGGGAGCCGCACCATAGGCCAGCAGAAGGCTCCTAAGTAGTTAGGATGGGTCAAATAATTTTTGTGTGTCCTTATTGAGAGAAATGGTATTACTATTATAACTTTAAACCCATTACATTTGAATGCACAAATATTTTAATTTGTGCAGTCCCATACTATATAGGCCTAGTCAGAGAAGAACATATCCCTGTCTTTCTTGTAGTGCATCCTACAGAGTTATTGTAATAGGCTAAACAATCAAAATATGAAATATCAATATGTTGTTGAGATTTTTTATTTTTATTTTCAATTGCTTACAGAGATTTCAATGTTGGTTTGCCATTTCATGGGTTATGTTCTCTATTTAGTCTAACTGAAAAACAATAATGCCATAAGGAAAGATCCAGACAATCGACCAGAGAGACACGCTTGATACGCTTAAAAGAAACGGAATACATTATTTGTTGATTTTATATTATTTATTGGAACGACAATATTTTAATTAAAACTTAAGTCAAGTAGGCTATGTAGTGTGTTCTGCACCACACGTTACTGGCGTTGATTGCTGGCTCCGCCTCCATCAGCTGATGTCAGTAAATAAATGCCTTTGGTTTCCTTGTTGGGAAGCGCACGAATGTCGTGCCATAACAGAAAATGAAACCTAAGTATCTAACGCAAAATAAACGGACGAATAAACGTGGTCGTTTATGGTAAAGTATGATTATTCTAATAGCTATTGCTTTTTATCCTATGTACACAGATTGCAAACGGTTGTGGTTACTACTAGTATGATTAGCCCGTTGTCAGTCGCGTTAGCTTGACGTTATTGGTAAACAAAGTTGTTCTGGTTGCAGGGGCATTGAGTTAATGTTTATGATAGTAAATTACGATATATATATATATAAATAAATGAGTCCTACGGCGTTATGGCTAACCAACGTCACTGTATGTAAAGTTTCACATTGGCTATGAAATTTTAGCTAGGAAGACAACTAAATGTAGCCAGTCAGCTAATGTTAGCTCCTAGACGAGACGTGTCGTGCCCAAATGACTCCCTCCACCGTGATCCTTCCTTTCTCTGCTGTACGGCTCTTTTAGCAGGCACATAACATCTAATAAAGAGCAAATAAAAAAAATAAGACGTTGAAATAAGATAAGATACCAATTCTATAATACTAATATACTCATACTGACGGGATATTGCCCCCCACAAGTTTGGTGGTGTGCAACACTTTCGGCTATGCACTTTCGGCTGGTTTCATTGTTAGGCACCCAAAAAGACAAGTACTGTGAAAGCGCATTGCATAGGATCCATTTCAGTTTATGGTAATGGGTTCAGCCTATTTTAATTTAGATTTGACTGATTGTATACAATCTGTACAGTAGCACTTACATAAATATGGCAGTTACTTTTGATGTCATCGTTATCTTTATTCCAATAGAAAATTATATTTGGAGATGGAAAGTGAAAAAAGAACTCAACCATGGGGAAAGCTGGTGAAACAGGACTCGTGTGAAACTGAAGTTTTGCTTGTCAATAGGGAATGCACTGTTGGCCGAAAAAAAGGTAATATTGTATAATAGTGTTTATAAATCTGTCTTCTCTTTTGGTATAAAATGTAAACTAAAATTATAAATGAAGGCACATCATTCTTGGGGGGGGGGGGGGGGGGCTTTTTTTTTTTAGCGTGGTGTTTTTCAAAATTGGGCAAAAAATTTATGGCCCGAAAAAGCAGAAAATGGCCATTTTATATTACCCCACCATAA
>JAOEHI010000024.1:5821636-5848454 GCA_025447815.1 Percopsis transmontana
GGCAGTTCTGAAGGCGAAAGGGGGTCAAACACAGTATTAGTATGGTGTTCCTAATAATCCTTTAGGTGAGTGTATATCTATATACAAAATGTATTATGCATTTTACAGATAAATACTTTCAATGTAGAAATAGCCTAAGATATGCAAAATGTATTGGAAACAAATGTAACATATTGCAATATAGGAACAGAAATATTGTTAAACCCTCTAGCTTCTTTACCTCAATATTAATATACTGAAGTTACTTATGTTTGTAATTGTAGAACTTATGGTATATAAAGTTTTAACATACTACCAGTACATCTTGGTTGACACATGTACAGTACGTTTTAGAGAAACTGCCGAGCCGATTTGAGATCCATTAATTTGTTTTTTTTTCTTTCTTTTTTTAAAACAAACGCACAAGGTGAATAACGCTATAGGGCCACATTATATTTCAGATGAACATGGCCTTGGAGTCGGTGCATGTGATGCTGCAACTTGGTGTGTCCGTGGGCTTCAGACTACCATGGATTAATGATGTAGGTTCTCCCAAAAGAATACAAAAAAATAAAAAATAAAAAATAAATAAATAAATAAAAGGAGGGCTATGGTGCTATTATCTGGTAATTGGTATCAACAAGAGCCTAGAAACGAACATACTCAACATCTGAGGATGTTAAGAATACAGTACAATACTAATCTAAACACATGATGCTATGATTGAGAGGAGAGACAAAGGGTGCTTTCACACCTACATTGTTTGGTCCAGACCTTCAGACTTTTTAGTTTGGTCTGAACCAAAATAGCAGGTGTGAAAGGACCAAAGGACCAAAAATTCAAATTGAACCATGGTTCAGTTAGTTTGCAGTGTGAAAACACTTTTTTGGATGGTTTAGAATTTTAGACCAATTACAGGAAGTTGAGGCAGGCATTAAACAATAGAAGAAAAAAAAGAAGCAGAAGCAGAAGTAGTAAAGTAAAAGTGAGCCGTGGTAGCACATGGGGAAGGAGACAAATATTTAATTGTAATTTGGTCCAATGAAGAAATCAAAAGTAAACTTTTAAGTACAGTAAAACTGTACTGTGTACTGTGCTTGAAGTTGGTGCTGCTGGTAGTAGGCTAAGGCCATAATAATAATAATAGTATAATCGCAACGAAATGAACACGCTGACGTCAGACACACACCGGTCTACAAACCTATCAATGTCAAGTATAGGGAAATGCAGCTGCAGTAGGTACGTCATGGAAAGTTCATAAGTGCGCTCACAAAATTGCAATGTGAAACCAACACTAACCGGATCAAATGTATACAATGTAACAAAAACGTGAACCTTGGTCTGGACCTTGGTCCGGACTTTCAGGTGTGAAAACGCCCAATGATCTCTGCTTGAGATTAGGGAGGAACATGAACCATTCACGTTCCATTTAGTTGAAAAGTCATTTGTGATGGCAGAAAATGGTCTTTAAGTATTTTAGTGTGTTTAGCTATCATGGTAGGAATACTTGACTCTCTCCGTCTTGTTGCTAGTGGGTTGGTACTTCTTTGTTGTTTTCCTCATTGTTAAATAAATACTGTAAAAGACACCAGTTTGTCGATTACTCATTTGTGGATTCACTTTCTCCCTAGGGAAATATCCAAATTTCCACGACATCATTAAGGTTTCATTCTCAAAACCGTGTTAGGCCTAATGCCTTGCTATAGAGTCTACTGTGTTGTCACTGGGCTAATGTTTGGCAGTTTATTTCAACTTAAGCTATTATTTTAAGCTATTTAAGTGTCGATATATTGCTGAAAATATGGGTACACGATTAATGTTGGCCTGTTCGGTTCAATTATCGGATTTCATTAGTGGCAGTCAGCAACATGAGCATACAGTAACCTTTATAGTTTATATGCAGACGTTTGGCATCTCAGCGCTCAAATGGCACGTGTTGTAGGCGTTTGCTTACATCACTGCTCACATCCAACTAATTGAGTAATTGTCTTAAACTAAACAATGTGAAAATGCCCATCCCTACAAGAAATGGTCACCCCACCGGATGCTCCAACCACTTACTCTTCAAGACGGTCTTTATTTTGGTCATCATGGGCTGGATGCCTCCTTCTGCATCGGATTGGTGGTCACTTTCGCCACCGTACTTTTCTTCTGCAAGACGCATCTTCTTAGGAACCGGCAGGCCCTCCTCCAGCAGCGCGTCCACATCATTGTCAAACTCCTCCTTGAAGAGACCGTGGTTAAGGCCGGGAGGGAATGGACAGTCACATACGCTAGTGTACTACTTCCCCAAAGGAGGGTGCTTAAAGACACATATACACACTAGTAATCTAGCAGCAGTCCAACAGCAAACATAATTTTTGTGCGGTGGAATGATGGGTGGGGCAATAGATTGTACTCAACAAAAAGATGTTCAAAAACTGCAACAAATATCTGCTTGGAGGGTAAAAAAAAACAACAAAAAAAACAAAAAAAAGGCTGTTATTTCACAACTTGGGCCTATAATGTGCTGGATTTAAATAGATCATCATTTAAAGATTTTGGTTATCAGCAAAACTGTTGAGCCCTCTAACGCAGCAAGTAGATTTACATCAAGTTCCACAGATATTTCAATTACATTACAAGATAAGAAGCAACTGGATCATTTATGACATTATGGGCTCTGCTGCGGAGTCAGGAACCAGCATACCTCATAGGAGTAAGCCATGGCCTCCTCGTCTGCATTCTCCTGCTGAGATATGACCTCAGACCGGAAGCCACTCTGATCTCGGTCGTCTCGATCCACAAAGTTGTCACAGAAGTCATCCAACTCGTCCAGAACGGCAAACTCTACCTTGTTCTCCATGTCTACCTCGGCCTCCTCCTCCCTCCCTCCACTGCTCCCTACTTTGAAGCTGTCCTCGGTTGCCTCCTGCTCACTAAAGTCGTGCAACTCACCATTCAGGCTCCCCGAGCTGGGCTCCCCTCCGCCCTCCTGCCCTACGCATGTGTAGAGAACCTTCCTGTCTTTGCTAGTGCTGCTTTCAGTGAAGCTGACACTAATCTTAACATCGCGAAGAAGCTTGAGATCAGGGAGGAACTTGGTGACTGGAGGAGCGTGGCGGGCCGTTCTAGGACAGCGGGGGCTCGGGCTAGCCTCATCTGAATCTGACAGGTTGCTAAAGAAAGTTACCGTGCCCTTAGAGAGGAGCTGCGGCAGCCTGGCTTCCCCATCCCCTGCTGGGGTGTGTGTGGATCCATCACCACCAGAGCTAACGTCCATTACCTCTGCGTCACTGGACGTTTGCAGGGGAGGTGGTGGAGGTGCTCTGCCATTGTCCTGGCCAAAACCATCAGGCGGCTCCAAGGGGAGAGGGGGTTGAATTTCATCTATGTCCATTTTCTCTCTAGTAGAATCTACTGCTATCTACCAAATGGTAATTAATTCTAAAACTGACTTGCTAAGAGATGTTCCTATACTAATTTAAATGCAGAACACATGCAGAAACACATCCCTGTATAGACCACGTACCAGTGTTGAATATGCTAAGATGACTACATTGTTCTTTTCATTAATGTAGACAGCTTTTAGAATCACTGTCTCAATTATTGGAAATCACAATGCATTCAGCTTAATGTAGGGTCTCTAGGTACTGATCATCCTCCTTTGTAATCCTTTGACAGCTAGAAAAGAGGAGCAACGAGAGTCAGTGTGAGTATTTGTAATGCCCATTTTAACGTCCACCCAGCCCCCACCCCACATCAGCCACGAAACACGGCCTTTTCGAGGTTCACTTGTAAAATGCTAATCCAAAAGGTAGACTTTCATCCGACTCTAAATATCACTGCAAATGGCTCCATTAAACCGGGATAATAATATTTTTATATCGCTCCGGTCTGCTCTGTAGGTAGCAAAAAAGCGCCATCATAGCTGTGTCATTCAACCAACACCATCACATCCGCTACGTTACTCTAGCTAAACCCCTCGCCACGCCTGTATACTGCGATTAATTATCTAGCTATCCCGAAATAACCAAGATTTGTATTATATAATTACTTACCAATGCACGAGACAATAGTTTGTTTCCCTTAACTCTTGACTATCTTTCTAAATCATTTTATTCTCGAGGCGCCACCACACAGCTTTTCTATTACCTTCGCCATCTTGCAGAGACCTACAAGTGTGCACTGTAAGCACCACCCCAATACCGGAATTTGGACATTTCATTGGTCATGGGAATTAATGACAGAAATAGCGGACCAATCAACTGTAAAAGGAGCTCACATTTGGCCAATTAGCGACATGTGCTTTCAAGCATGATGTCTCGAATAGCCTTTGGATGGCGCTGTTTACTAATAGATGAACAAAAAGACCTAACCTATAGCAATATTAATAAACTTTATAATATTAAGTATTATTCACTGCAGCCGAAAAAGCCAATACTCAGTGACTAATTGTATGACACCCTTGGTAACATATTACATTTTAATTCAGAGGGCAGTGACTTGTGAACCATACCTTTAGTATCAGTGCTTTTTCACTGAAACAATATAAAGCTCAAATGAAGCTGTGATTTCAGTATAGGGGTTAATGTGGCGAGTTAAAAGTTAAAAAGACGATAAAATAGTTGGCACTCACTCCAGTGAAGCAGAAGGTGTATCTTCAAATCAAGCAATGCAACATGAAATGAGGACTCATTTGTGCATGATTCACCTCATTCTTACAGTTTCAATGAGTCTGATTTTGATCCAGGGGAATCAAACTGAGACAAAGCAGACTTAATTAAATATCCAATAATTTCATTTATTCCCAGAAATTGAACAATAGCGCTAATCGACTCTCCATCTCCATTTACTAATGACATGGCAAATTAATCTCAACAGAAAAGCAAATTTTAATAGGATTCCCAGGCAGGCAAAATGTATACTCGAGTGGTTAAACAAATTTAGTTCAAAGCAAGGCCATATCGGATCCAAAACAAAATGTAGAAATTGGCAGACAGGTGGATTAACAACCCATGTCAAAAAATAGTTACTGGGAATATTTGGAAGATTCCAATGTATATTATTTTAACCATGTGCAAAGATTAGCTGCCAACAAGAACAATTCTCAGTGCAGTGATAAAGTATTTTTTATAGACAAGCCATTACAAACATTAATCCTCTGTACGGAGATATCAGAACTAGTGCCAGAAATTTAATTCTGATTTAATTCTGTCTTCAACAAACACGCACTGAGATTATTGGGGAGAGTCTCATTACATGCAACAGTGTCACAGTAAACAGACAAAAAAGATAACTTTAATCAATTGTAATTAAACACAACTAAATTAAGTAGTTTTTTTTTTACTGTTAGTACTTTGTAGAATTACCTTACAAGGTAAAATGGTGAGACAATTGCAGCCTTTACAATGTAAAATATAGTTTGTCTTGCTGTATATTATACATTAGGAATATTTATTCATATTTTAATAAGGGTTGCGTACTCTGAGGATTCAAATGTTAAAGTGATATTCCCAGTGGTGATATTGTGCCATATGGAGGTAAATTACTTTGCTTTACTAAATCATGGTTGTTCTTTGGCAATGTTTTGAAATCATATACATAATCAATACAAATACGTTCCATAAATCAACAATTACCTTAATAACTACTTCTAAAATTCAGTTAAATCAACTCAAGAAAATTCAGATGAATGAGGAAAATTACCAAGCCACAAAATAATTTGTGGCTATGAATTTGTCATCGTTTTAGACTGAAAACTGAAAATTAAAATGAATTTTCTTGGAAAGTGCCTTTATTTCACTGTCTTACTGCTGAAGTAAAGATGATTCCTTCGTGGTCATATGGTTGTGATGAAGTGAGACTGCTGAAGGAAAAGATTGGGGTTCCAATGGAAGAAGGGGTAGAGAAAGGCACAGAGTGGGCTCCTTCCATAAAAAAGGAGGTGTCCTGATCCTCACTCCTGCAGTTTAAACTGGAAAGAACTAGTGTTCCACTGGTTTGTTTCACAGTTGACCATCGTGCGCTCTGTGAAGGTCACATTCCCTGAAGCGTCGATCAGGATAACAGTGTTGGTTCTAAAGTAGAGACAAAGAGAAACAAAGATTAGAAGATTAGAAAATGGTCACAGCCAGATGTGTGCATTGGGCAAAAAGAAAGAAAATGGCAGATGCCTCCTGGAGACACTGGACTGGTATGGAAGGAAAGACAACTCATGTAGGTAAGTACCACTGACCTTGTACCATAATGAGGGGAGCGAACAAAGACTGCTGACAGGGCTTGGAGCATGGGCTTACTGTACCCCACCCCCTGCCTTTCCTGGGCCAGGTCAGGGCTGTTTCTGAAAATAAATAAATAAATAAATAAAAAAATAAAAAATAAAAATAAAAAAAACACACACACACACACACACACACACACACACACACACATGAGATGTCCTTTAAATGGCCTTCATATGGTGTTGTTACCATATGCACTAACAGTGTTCCTGACTGTACATTTACAGTGGTAAAGAATATGGTACATTACAGTTGTCATTTGTCTCTGCAACGAGGCACATTTACACTAAATTCTACATGGAAAGGCTAAGCAGATAAGCCAGACTGGAACTAAACCACTCACAGCTCCTGGTTGTTCAGGACACTGAGAAGCTCCTGTACCAGACCATCGCAGGACGCTGGCTGGTTGTCGACCACGCTGGTGAACAGATGCTTTCCGTGGTGCATTTTCCTCCATGGTGTGTCCAGCAAAGAGTTACTCAAGCCATATATTCCTGCTGGAGCGTGCAAAAAACACACATATGTGCCACGCACATGGATTTACACGGACATACTGTATACAATGGTATTGACAAACACACGAGTGTATTCAACATATAACATACCATTCACATTTTAAGACCAACATAAAAATAATACATTAACAACAATAGGCCTGTTTTAAGAGATAAGAGGGAATTAGACCGTTTCTACAGCAACCAGGTTAAAATACAGACCTGGATTTAAGTGTATAGGCTCGCAACTGCGTCTGTTTCCATAGTAACACACAGTGTCTTCTTTGGCTCTGCATGGGACAGAGTGAAATGGAGAATCAGGGATTCCATTAAGTGGAAATTAGATTTCTTTATGCATTATAATTAGACCCATTCTAGGAGCTTCTATGCACTAGAAAACAACCAAAATACTGTACATCATAGAAAATGTTGCCTTTAACTGGGGACTCTAATGTATACTAACTCTCTAGTTATCTGGGTAAAGAAGAATTTCAAAACTCTTTGCACTCATTCTTGACATTGTGTTTGGAAGACATAAATAAGTTTGTTTTGTTTATTTAAAATACAATCCAAGTCTTAAAGGGTTAAATTCAAAGCTCAAAATATATATAATGGCTGCTATAACCTTGAAAGACTTTTAGTTTTTGGTCAGACAGTTGCTGGTTAAAGGGTAGCCATTCTATTGGGGATCCCTCTCTTACATCATCTATCACTACTTTGGTACAGTAGACTGAATAATGAATCATGAGCAAAATCAGTTAAAGCAATTCATTTTGAAGTCAGTTTCATGACAGCCAGTGGGTTAAATACAGCACAAGATATCATAGACTGTACTATGATTAATCTTTAAAGCAATATACTGTAAATAAAACTCCATTCTAGTCCGTTTAAAATAGGAATATATGTTTTCTGTTGTTTTCCGTGATTGTGCCTGATGAGCATTTAAGCGAAGGGAAACAATAATTTATCTCGCACAGCCATCTTTGTGCATTAGAGCTTCACTTATCTTGAATAAATATACTAGGGATAAAGGTTCTGAGAAGGCCACTACTGTGTGATAGTTGAATCTAGTGACTTAAATCTCCATTGCTGTGCTTGTAGCCTAACTAAAAGGCACGCTTTGACTTTTGATACCATTCCACTTGGGCTCCCAAAAGTTACTTGTTAGGGACAGGCACTATCAACTGAATTTAGAGGTTCTAAAGACACTCAACGTAACTGGCAATCTTGCCAAGAACAAACCGTGTACAAAATGCCATTGAGATGCAGCTATATCTTTCTAAGCTCAGTCATCCATACCCACGACCCCGGTGTCTGTGTTTGCAGTCTATGATGTGCATGAAATTGACTGCAAAGGCAGCAGATGGAGAATTTGGACAGCGATAGCTCCATTTCTGGTATTTGAAGCTGGCAAAAATAATAAAAAAGTCCCATCAGGTGTGCTGCGGGTTGATTTGGGCCAGGATGAGGAACAGTGGGAGGCTTCTGTGCAGAGAGAGAATGGGGACGGACGGATGGGAACAGGCCTATTCAGATCTGTGCTGGAGTTGTAATCAGTATGCTGGCCAGGAGATGATCCAATGAACAGCCTTCTATGCGGAATCTGCAGTGCAGTTTGCCCACCGCCAGCTGTGGTGCAGCTGCCTGGAGATGGTCAGGACGAGCTATCAACATCAGCAGTGTGCAGAATGTAGATGGGTGACATTAAACTCTCACGTCAGTGTGCACATAGCTGCACAGAAGCATGCAAACACACAGGCTGTGGTGCATAGAAGCTCAGATGGCTCAATATCACTGTGCATTACAGCTCAATTTTACATGCACTTCAAGATGACTTTATTATGACAAAATTACATTTTTGTTACAACGCATGCTTTGAGGCCATAAGATTAAACCAGCTTTTAAACTTTATTTTTTCTTCATAAAAAAACATGCAAACCCTACACTGAAAGTGTGTTAAGTGTTGAATTTCTTCTTAAGCTAACATCAGAGGAGATCTTTCTTGAAAGAGATCCATTTCAGAGAAATTACTTTAAAGCTAGAGGAGCCTACAGATTGATCAAAATCCCAAGCTATAGAAGAGTGAGATTAACTATTGGATGTGTCCTGGCAGCAACATGCTGAGAAACTCTGACATAAAGCTAAAATATTCTTGACATAACAAGCAAGGCAAGGCTGTGTGCCTTGCTATGAGAATCCATTAACGTGAACAGAACTCCTTTCAAGTTATATATCATTAATCAAAGAGATTTGGCTTTTAACAGGCAAGTATTTCTGTTTATCATTAAATATATCATAGCCATCTACACTACAAATGTTTAAAGTACTTTTTTTTTTAAACCCCCAACTCTTTGCTTCCTTACTTTAATATCAGATTACATGGTAAGTGTTTGGCATGAAATATATATATATATTTTTAATAGAATTTATTTATGTATTTATTTATTTATACAAAACATACAAAGCATATTTCAAGATTTTCATTCTGGAAAAATGGAAATATATATAAAATACTAAAACTTTATTTATCAACTTAATCTAATTGATTAATTAATTTTTGAGAAATAACTTTTTGGAGAATATTACATTATTGCATACTGCTGTTTATTACCTGCCAAACGATCAGTGTTTGGACTGTTTTGGACCCTAACCCTAAAATTTGAATGCTTTACTTGCAGTGTCTTAAAAATCAAGGGAAAAATAGAAAAGATATACAGTATATCACTACATCCAGCCTCTACCGCTGCTTAAAGATACTGTATGTGACAACCCTTGTAGTAGTAATGCAGAGTTACTTTTAATTACCGATTTGGAAATACAAGATTGGGGACACCTACTTTTCTGTGGTCTGGTGGACATACTGTAAACTGTGGGAAAATAAATGGGCCAGTAATGATGCCTTTTATTGTCCTAGCTGCTATCACGATCTACAGCAGCCGATGTACCTGTGTCTGGAGGGATGGGGTGATAAATACACACACACACACACCACAATGCCCCACAGACTGCCAGCTGGGGTGATTTCAGCTGCAGATGATGGCACAGACTCAAGAAACTGTCAAAACATCAACATGCATCTTGCCCTACTTCCTTACCATGAAGTCCCTGATGAACGTGGGATAAGACCTTATTCATTCACAAGGCAGTACTGCCACAGGGGCAGTTTCTCTCACTCCTAACAAGGACATTTACATATCTTCATTGCACTAAGCATTGATCCCCACAGAACTGGCTACTGAAATAAGCCTGCTTTTGAAACCCTGTGATGGAGATGCTGAGCTTGTGAGAAAAACAATTTCCAGGGAAGATGAGGAGGAGAAGGAGGAAAAAGAAGAGGGGGAGGAGGGCCTAGGAATGGTCCCCCAGCGGGTAGATCCTGCCAGGGGCTGCGTCACCAGGATATGCGGATCGTGGCAATCAAACCTCCGCCCCCTTTAGACATGGTAGGTGTGATGTTGCAGCTGAACCTCTAACCTCTAAATTACAGCCCCCGAGACCTGTTGCCATGACGACAGAACGTGTACAGGGGCCTCTGCTTCCTTGATGACAGCTGTCTTGGTTTGCACTGTTGCATGTTTGATTTCTCTTTACCAGGTCACACAATCAAATCATTTCAGTATACTGGAGAAGAGCACAGAAACAGGGTCTGTGTATGAACAGGTGTTCCCTCTGAATTGGAATACTGGCTCGCCCACAGCCTCAAGGTTTCCTTAGAGAGAAGCTTTAGTTTTCCATGCAGCCCTGTCTGCAGCCTATATTTGAGATGACTGCTTTTGTGGTTACCTTCCCCTGGTTTAGCGGAGACGGGAGCCCCCTTTGGCAGAGATTCTGCTGACATTTCTGGGCTGTTGCTGCATACACTATCCTACCTCCAGTCCTTTGACTCACACACCACAGCGTTTGTATTACTTTCTGACGGCCTTGGGTCAAAGTTTTGCATTTTGGTCTTCTCCAGCCCTCCTAGCCCTCTGAGGGAGAACTATCAAATGGCGCCATGTGGAAAGGGACTGCAGATATGGACTTTCTACCAAATCCCAGTGCAAGGATTTTCATTTTGTCGAAGCATTCTCAACCAAATTTTCACATGTGGTGAACAGACACGCCTCCACCCACACCCAACAAGGATTTGACTCACTTAAACTCTGCCGTAATGAGGTTGAAGCCATTGTACTGATGACCCTCGGCAGACACCTTTTTCAGGTAGGAGTAGCTGCCTAAGTTTTCCTTGTCCATTAGATAGTTAGACACCAGGAAACCTGTGGAACACAAACAGAAAAATGAAAGAGGCTTTAAATATCAAGCTTGCATTGCCTGCTGGTTTATCTCTCAATGTGACTAATGGCGCTCGGAGGAAACACACCATTACTCTGTGTCCAACGGCCCATGCCAATTGAAACTAAACTAAGTAGTCAAAAAACATTAAATATAAAACTGAAATAAAAAGAAAAACTTAACTGGAATTCACATACCTTAAATGAAATGAATTATTTTTATATTTATGTTGATAAATAGTTTTTACCGGTAATAACTAGGGTAGAGAGATTGTATTATATGTATTTTGACATTTATTAATCTCTTCTTTGCTGATTGCCATGAGAATTATGGATCATATTAGGCCAGCAGTAATGGACTGGCATTGAGAATTGGACATGGGCAGTTTGGAAGTAGTAATCGTTTTGCCAATGGAGCTGGAATGATAGATACGATAGATAAGGTAGTAGAAGAAACTTTAAGAGATCCAGCCATGAAGAAAGAATGACAATTTGGCAAAGTGTTATTTCACAACAGAGGTCATTCCCTTAAGGACATTTGGATCTGGTTTGGTAGAAAGTTAGCTTAATGGCTTCTTAAGATTAAACTTTCATGGAAATTCCTTCAGTCCATTGTCTGTTTGTGGCTGAGAATACAGGAAGAATCCAATGGATGCTAATGACGCAAGTGTGAGTACACCAGATTAAAACTGAAAAAGGGTGTAATCTTATGTAGTAATCACTATCAACAGATCATATGCACCTAGAAATTGTATTGTATATTGTGATACTGTTATCGTTTCCTCAATAATGGAGACATAAATCAGAGAAACAGCCCAGTTCAGTGTATTATTGTGGCACACCATCCAAAAACCATGACATAATTTTGCATTGATGTTCAGTTTTAATGCATAATCACATAGTTCTATGTCTATACATAGTTCTATGTCTATCCAACAGTGGGTCGATAAACATTTTGTTCATAATCAGTACGGGCATCTTGTAGTATCAGTCGAGCATGACAGCTCGCCATGACCACTTCTGTTTGTGTACCAACACGATTCTGCTTATATAAATAAACTAGTTTGCTCAAAACATTATAGAAATACATATTTGTGTATGTCTGGTGAATGAACTCCTCACCTCGTCCTTGTTTGTCAGGGTTAACCTGTGCCTCCAGGTAATTAGTGATTGCGGCGAGCTTGCCTCTCTTGCTGATGCCCAGCCATGACCCTCCTTCCTTCCCACATTCCAGATCGAGCCCTGGAGACACATCGTTAGAGCGAGGTTAATGAACCCATCTTAGACATATGGCTCCTACATTTCTGGGTCGTAGAGATGTTCAATTCTCGGCGAGGTGTGCGATTTATTTTGCTCGTTTGTGATGCTGTAGCCACAATCACATTCATTGCGTTCTGATCATTTGTATTCCTCAAGCAAATCGTACTTTAAATGACAATACAAGCCTGGAGCCTGTTAACCACACCAGACCCAACGTGAAAAAGAGAAAGGCAAAGAAATGTGAACCTTCAATTGGAAAAAAGAGAGATAAGGAATCAAATATATTGCTCATAACAGGAAATAATATGTACTGTATGTGTTCATCTGTTATGTAACGCCAGCCAATACAGACAATACTGTTGTATTCATTTATCATTACAAGCAGAGTTTGGGTTCTATGGTATTGTAGGTAGTGAAGGATCAATACTAAGATTGAATCGCTGGAAGTCTTGCTTTTCTCAGCACGTTTCGGCTTACCCAGGTTGGATCACCCTTCTACGTTAGTATTCACAGCTTATACATTTGTTCTTATTTCTGTTATCCTGACCAATTTGATTGAGCTTGAACAAAACATGTAACTACACTGAAAATAAGTCAGAAGTTGTCTGTAGGGGCTTTAATTTACTTTATATAGTTCTATATTATTTTTAGGCTTTTAGCAAACAATCCATCCAATGTTGTGATGCTTCATAACGACTAGCCAAACTGTGTGTGTGTGTGTGTGTGTGTGTGTCGATAAAGACAGGTCCATTTAGATGGTCATGTAGTCAGAGAGCCAAGGCATCTTAGTCTCCCAGGAGGGCACAGGGAGCTATAGCTTGCTTCCTCTTCCCGTCATGCTCATGTCTCCTTCAGGCCCATGCACCTGCCCCCCGGTCCCTCAGATAAGGCATGACCATTTATATCTGTCGCAGTTCATAAAAGCAGCCATCAATTACGGGCCCACTTCTGGAGTCCTGACCCCTCTATTACATAGGGGAGGAGAGACTGATGAACATGGAAGCTATCTCTGCGTTTCCTCCCTCAGCTGAATAAGATGATTGATTTTGTGGCATGGTAGCATTGTGTATTGGACTGTGGAACATCCGTCATGTAAATATAGTATATGACCCTGTGACAGACTGGAGGAGAAACGGATACAGAGGTGGAGGAGGCAGATTATATTTACAAGGTAAATTTACCTTTAAAGCAGAATTGAACTTTAGTTAAACCTTTGACCCTTATAGCTCAGAGTAGTCCTCCGACCGACATTTGACATGAATTAATCTCCTTGTTTTTTATCCAAAATAAATCATATACAAAATGAAACTGTACAATTGAATTCTGCAAAACCAGAGTAATATGAGATTACATCCTTGCAGTGGAGACAGGAATCGGCTTTCCAGATATGCTAGGAGTATGTATGTTTGAATAGTGGATCAAAACAATTGGTCTGCAAACAAAGGGTTAATTCATGGCAAGCGTCACCAGGACGACTTAATATTTCTTACACAGTAGAGGGTTTAACAAAAGTTCAATACCGCCTTAAGGTGGAGTCAAACAGTTAAAACTGCAAAGGATAAATTGGTAAACTTTTAACTTCTGATTGCTTTTGGTATTATCAAGTTCAGTGAAAGCATCAAAATAATACAAAACCCCTTTTTGGTGATATAATTGTGTTCCATCACCAGTATACTGATATCCGTAATAGAGAACAATCACTGCTCTCTGCTTCACCACCATGGACAAATCTCAAATGATATCTGACACAAAAAAGTTGTCTGCTGAATGAATATGACAAACTGACTGCAGGTGCATGCTATGACCAGATAGTGTCACCAGCATTCCGTTATACAAGTTATCCTATGCAGCTTTAAAAGGGCATTTCTATAGTTTTTTTTGTATACAGTCAAGACTGTAGGAGTCCTACATCATTGGTCGTTATGTCCCACTTGATGAAGCAATGAAGGACACACACTCACCGCTGAGGACCTCGCTGTTCGTCGGCCAAAAGTCTGCAGCTTTGGACGGCCTGTTGTAGAACTCATCTCTGTTAGCAGCCAAAATCAGCCTAGAGAGAGGGTGGGTAGGCGGTTGTCATTTTGTTCATCCTCTTACACAGCCAATGAAGCATATGTGAAAAGGCACCAACAAGGCATTCATTACCAAAACTCTTTTTTAAACGCACTGCATTCCATGTTCTTCACATCTCTCTTACATTATCTGTTTTTATTATGCAGGCATGAGAATGCATGCTTATTCTACTGTTATAACTGGAGTCAATAACTCTGCAATAATTGCATCAATGTTATACACAAAAACATCCTTTCGCCAGTATTTCTCACCTACACACACATATCTGAAGAATAGAGGAAAGAATGACCTCCATCCTCTGCTGAGGCCCTTATCTACCACATGATAGTTATGATCATTATGGTAATAAGATGGCAGAACCCTTTATCGACTGACTGACTGCTTATGTAGCCGACTTTTCAGCCTCTTGTACTGGTACGTTTGGAGTTGCAACTGTGCCCCCCTCCCCCCATGTGTATTATTATACATGCAGTTCTCGGGATACAATCAGAATACCCAGTCATATAATAGTGTGAGAGGGGACTTAATTCAGGACGCCAGGGAAGAGAAGAAGCAATAATATAAATGCACTTTGGCCAGGCTTACTTGATAATGTAAAAGTGGGCAGCATAGGAAAATGGTTAGGGTGGTTGACTCCCAGCCAAAAGGTTTTGGGTTCGATCCCCAACATGCCTGGCCTACCTGTAAGCATCCATGAACAAGATGTGTAACCCTACCTGCTCCTTAATACTTGTAGCTGTACTCATTGTAAGTTGTTTTTGACTGCTTTCCTACTGCTGCTATCCCATTGCTGAGCGAAACGATGGAGAGATTTCTACAGGAGAATAGTTTAAAATGACTGATGCATTTAGAATGAGCATTTTCAAATTGGTTCAATTAAAAATCCTTGCTCATAAACACAGTCAAATTGCCACAAAACAGCCAGATGTATCAATAGCTTGACACAGGAAAATAAATGGTTGCTCCTTATTGCAATACTGCAATGCATGGGTGAGTTGATTTATTTGCAGTGGGGATACATTTTCTCCTGAACAGACTGGTTACACTTGCAGCAGAAGGTGAAAAGCAGAAAGATATGCAATTATGTATACTCATCACTGGTCAAATGTTTTATAATCATCCAATCACAAACTTCTGTTTTAGTCAATAATTTACTACATGTCAATAGCTAAAGCCAAACGAAGATATTTAATATCCTAAGACTGAAAGTAAATGGGCGAAGGATAAAAAAAAACACTAGCACAAGGAATCTGCATTCAGAAGGCACCACAAATTGCATTGTACCAACCTCAGAATTAAACTGAGGCAGTGCAGATCTTTTATGTCCTTATTTTCTTTTCCATTAAGAATTCAAATGCTCTGTCAGCAATACAAGCCCGTCTTGCTCAGTTAGCCACACAGTATGTCTGTTTGCATTTGCCCTCTTCTTCTCTAACAAACACGGCCAATAGGCCATATTGTTTTCCTCCGAGTCAAAGGTGACACATGATCTGAGTTGAAATGCCATACAGAAGAACAACACAGGTAGGAAGGAAAAAAATAATTAGGCCAGTGATTCATTATTATTAATAATTCATCTCTACAATAACTTACGCTATGCAAGTATGTTTCTTGTGTGCTTTGTGTTACCACAGCCCCAATAATCTTGTGAATAGGGACTGGAATGTGGATTCTAACACTGATTGACTGAAAGGGGTTGACCCCTGTGCAACAGAATTTTATGATAGCGTGTTCCCAAGGCACACAGAGAAGCAAAGCTATGACTAATGGCTCTACATAGAAGAACATCTATTATCTGAACCTGAGGCAAATCACCAGCAAGCAGCTGCCATCAAAAAGCCAGCCACTCAATTGGATCGAGTAAAACGCATAAAGTTGTCGTATTATTCTGAAGCTACATTCAGAATTAATTATTGTGATACTGATAATAATGAACTGTTTATAGCACTTCCTTTTTTCTAGCAAGACCAACCACAGAGTGGCTAGTGATGAGCATATCTGACATACAGCATATGGTTGGTAGCTAACGGCAACGTCACTTTTAAATTCCAAATACTGAAACAAAGATTACCATACATTTCCTTTCACAAGACCAAGTTAGATTGTTACATAGTCTTTATTTTATTTGTACTTTCCTTTTTACCATCTCTATGAGTACTGTAAGCCACTATACAGCATCTGGGAAACAACTACAGTTCTAATGCCAGTGCCTTGGTCAAGGGCAATAAATCTACCATGCATATGTTTTGGTGTGGGGAAGCCGGAGTACCCGGAGGGACCCCACCTGAACACGGCGAGAACAGTACTACTGCACCGCTGTCTGTGGCACCTAGCTGAGCAAGGTGAAACCCCTTTGCATGCAGAACACAGGGTTTTTTTTATAGACCAATTCTAATTCAGACCCTACTGCAGCACAGAAGCAGGCTATATTCAGCATGGTTTTAACCCTATTACGACATGGTACATTTAACCTCTCCTGGGGTCCAGCTCTGAGTCAGTATTCACACACACCTCTGCTGTGATCTCCTTAGGCTGGGCCACGGTCCCAGAGGGAAGGGCAGGCATGGTACGTAGCCAGGTAAAGTGCTGGGCTCACTCTCGGGCTCAGGGGGATTATAATAAGCTGGGTTTGACATTGCACTCTTAGACCGCTAGTCAGTCCTGTCCACGGAGAGAATTCAGCATTCACTGTGGAGGGTAGGGCACGCATAGGTAGGGCGCGCACACACAAGTTCATCCGTGTTCAGCTTTAAATGGGAGATTAATGGGAGACAAGCACCGACCATTTATTCATGAAATAAATAATGAAGCAAAGATCAATGCCTTCCTTTGACTGTGATACTTTGTTCACTGTGCATCATTTTATGGTTAAAAAGCTCCAAGTAACCAACTACCTAAAAACTATTAAACAATTGACTCCAAAAAAGTCCTAGTTCTAGGCACATCCATACTGTAGGTGTAATTCTGGTTTCCTATTAATTATCAAAAATGAATACACAATCTTTACTCGTTATATGTGAACACAATTTTGTGAGTGCTCTGTCTAAGAGAAGCAGAAACTTGCATGGGAAAAGCAGGGGCTAAACAGGGATAGTGTCATCATTAAGTACATAGCACATACCAAAATGTAAAATCAAACTCAGTAATGACCATAACTCTATGCAACAACTGCCCCTAGGGGATATAGCACCGCATGTGTTGATTGTGCTACCTGTAGGCATTTTTGGAAGCAGGACGAGGGTCGAACTTGAAGAAGATTATACACATGAGTGTGTGGTTGATTGAAGACAGGGTATCTCTCAACAGTGGCTTTCAAAGCATGGTAATGTTTGCAATATCTAGGAGAGAAAAGTAAATAGAAAAAACAGTTAAGAATCTATCAAGTTATATCAGGAATTATGGGGGAGGATAGTTGATGGTGCACATTCTCTGCAAGAGTGTTCTCTTTATCTATGTATGAGAAGACAGTTGGGCAATGCCAAATTATATTATAACATAATAGCATTGGAGTCCAAAAGTTTAGTTCCACCACCAAGACCTGTTTGTTTTAAAACTAGCCTACTTAAAAATTAAGCTCTAAACATTTTATTAGCACATAATTTACATGACTTTACTTAATAATAAAAAAGGGTATTGTGTTCATAACGTCTAATATCCTTAACCTAGTCACCTTTAAGGCAGCCCTGGGTTAAAATGTGTTATAAATGTAAATGTATTATAATATTAAGAAAATGTCTTGAATTGTTCCACATAAACTGGGTAAAGGTTGTGGGCTGTTTGTTTTTTTAGGACGATTGTGGCTAGAAAGATGGTGGGCGGAGCTGTGGATAATACAGGGTAAAGGACATAGAGGAAGGATGAATGTAGAAAGAGGGAGAACAGAATGGAAACAGGCACAATGGAGGGAAAGTGGTAGAGGACTTTTCACCCCACTGAATGTTTGCCAAATAAACAACTAAATTATGTTTAACTTTTGGAGGTTATGTTGTCAGAGATTTGGCTTTGTTCACACATTCTACTGTAGACTGAAGAAGCAGAGCAACATTTATTTAGGCAGGAATACTAAATTATAATGTCTACGGGGTTGTGCTTTGTTACCTAACCACCACACGCATTATTGGCAAGTCATGTGAAATTAAACCTATCCAAAGATCATCACCCTCATCTCAATATTCAGATAACAGAAAACTCTCACAAGTCCTAACAGACTAATCTGGCTGCAAGTAACGCCTCGACAGCAAATTTATGATGACTATAATAAATTCACTGATTTGAGCTAACGTTAGCTTAATAAATGTAGCTGTCCTATTAACCGACCTTTGACTGTAAATAGTGATATGCTGGCCTTGTACAAGCTGGCTAGTAAGCTAACGCAAAGACTGTATTATTTAACTGGTTAGTTGAACAAACGCGAAACTCCTTTCTAGCTTGCTGAAACGTAACGTTAACTATTTTTTAACCTAGAAATTGGCTACCATCAGTTGCAGCCAATACATACAGCATCAACTTTAGCTAACTTTACTGTACATAGCTTAGCTTTAAAACACAAGCGAATCACTGGTATCGTTTCTCTTGCTCATCTTCACTGGCTTTTCGTATATTTAGCTACCTAACGTTAAGTAATTACGAAATGAATGTCAGTCAAGACCTACTCACTGTCTTTATCCACTTCAACTTGCTGTTTTCAAATGAACGAATGCCAGAGTTGTCTAACTATTTACTGGGGTACAGTCGTTTCCTATCTCAGGTATGTGTTTCCACCAAGTCTAACATCACAATCTAGGTATTTTAGGCAAAGTCCCGCCCACCTGGGCACTACTGTCCACATTTCCAACATTACTGCAATGTTATCTGTGATTGGTCTAATGCACCAGTGAGAGGAAGTGAGAAAATACTTTTTAGTTGAGCGATTTGTCCTTTAAAATAAAAGCGGAAAACGAGTGTGAATGTAAATTAATCGATATCAAGAGAAATATAATCAGAACAATACAATAAATATTGAAATATTGACTTCTGGATTAAATCAATATCCAAGTAATCAACACATGTAATATTAGTAACGTGTTATGGTGAATTCTATTATTTTACCTTGTAGAAAGACACACAAATTCAATGTAAATAAAATATGAATCGCTTCAATATAGATATGTCATTTGAAGCACCATAAAACATTTTCAATAAAAACATTTTTAAATTAAAAAGTATTCAAATACAAAACAGACACCAGACTGAGTGAAATCATATAAATAAAAATTGTCAATTCAAACCTAAAGTATTTTTTCCTAAGTTAATTCCCTCATATATTTGATCATATTCAAATTGTTATTATAGGCTATATTTATTAGTATTATAATACTGCAAAGCATGTCTCATCATTAATACTGTACATTTTCTGCTGAAGTCAGTGCTTGTAAATTAAGTTAAGCTTATACAGTATAAGACAAACGGCACGCAATGTTTATACTTACTTGACATTGTGTTATGTATAGTCCAAAAGTTATAGCTATAGATTTACATTGACAAATGGTTTTAGATGTCAGGCAGCCTTCTAGATTGACTAGTAGCCTATTCGCTGTGTCCCTTTTTCAGTCAATTATCCAGGTACACATCCTGTATAGGCTACTGTATGTGGGCTATACTGAATAACCAAGACGTATAATTTCGCCACTGTGTTGGCAACATTCAAAGAGGCTGCTATTATAGTGCCAATCATGCGAAACAGCCTACATGCAGAAAATAATGGTTTACGAGGCAACATGAGTTCATCAGTTTCAATTTAGTGAGTGCTGTAGTCCTTTATTTTGTATTGTAGTCACCGGAAGTTATATATTTTATTCATGGTAGCTTGACAGTTATAGTTATCGCAAAACCTTGGCTACACAAATACAGTTTGTGGAAAATATATATTATAGGATAGGCCTATGTTAAAGTCATTGACAATAATTGAAAAATAATTGACATAAAAATTATAATAAATTAATTAATTGTATTTTTCTTAACTAAGTTAAAAATCCTTAGTTAACTGAATTTTAACTAAGGATGTCAATAAACTTAGGGGCATAACAAATATATATAGGCCTATATATATATATGTAGGCCATCTTTTTTAATTTACGCTTTTAAATGCATCACATAATGCTATAGCTCTTAAAAAGGTTGCGCGAAGGATGATGGGGCGGAGACAGCATCATGCAGTTTAGTGGATGAGAGGGATAAACGCTTCCCAATCCTCAATACACCACATTTTTACTGTCACAAATTATTAATTAGTTACATTATCGATTTGATCTGATTTTCTAAGTCGTATTCGGCTACTAAAACTGTGCTGCGTGGATTAAGGACCAGCAAACAACAAATAACCAACCAACATTTCAGTTTTGAAAGGTTATATTAGGCTTAGTATCCAAGTTGCCTGCTCGCTCCGCAGATTTATCCTGTAAAAACCTGGTAATCGGGACTACACCGAGGAGCCAAATGACGAACATCGGGAACTGAGGTAAATATCTGGATAGCATCTAACGACAATAATGTGGTTTTACGAATTCATTGACTATATCGCCAAGTTTTAGAATACACTACTTGCCAACTCGGGCTTCACGTCTACGCTATTACAACTCAAGAGGTGGAGGCTGAAAAAAACTCTTTTTGATATTTGAAATAAAAGCTTCAATAGAAACGATAAAAGCAAGTTAAGTGCGTATGCGTGCATTTGTATTTGGATCGACGTTGTGTTGCTACGGTATGTGAATGTTACGTGTTGTGTTTGTTGCTTGCTAAAAAGTCGTTGTTTTGAAGAATTACTGCAGATGGAACTAGATGTTGTGATGTGCAGGCTACAACTGTTTACGATGTTGGCAAATAAGAAGCTACCAAGGTACATACATAACAAAGTTCGCCTATGCCTTATCTTCAATGGATTCAGTGATCGCTGCAAGCGTGAGCAGCAACGCTGTCAATCATTTTACCCTACTCCTCTTTCTTCTATTGTTTTCTGCATTACGTTAAGAGCGAGAGAGTAGCCATGGAGCCGTGGGGGAGTCATGTCTTAGCGCTTTCTTCTCTTGATTTGACCTCGTATGGAGAGGGAGGTAGTTGCACTGCTAGAATGATTTGTGTTGAGGGTGTACTCTCGATTATTGCTTTTAGCCTACGTGCCTGCCTGGCGGTGGAGCCTTTAATCCGCCTTTGAATAATGATGCAGCCTATGTAACATCAGGTTGATAGTTTGGTTTCTTTTAATTGATTGAATGATTGGTTCATTAGCGAAAATAACTGCCCAGCCATAGTTTCTGTCTCTGCACTAATTTTCTCTCACTGGTTAGAACAGTGAGGATGAACAGTGAGGATGAGAGGTCATGCTTTGTAAGCCACTGCCACAGGCTTTTCGCTGATGCCACCTTTTCTGCTTTCAAATGTTGGATTTTTCAGAAATTATTTGCCCATTGTTTTCTCTTGTGTTCCAATCTCTTTAGGGTTTGATTACATTTGTCCGCATTCATAATGTTGCATAATGTTGCATGCACCGCTGCATGCCGTTGCCATACCCTCAACAGTATACCTCCCTGTAAATCTGCACATTTACTGTATATTCTTGTTTTTGACTTATTGAGGATCTCAATTTCTGTGTGAACATGTTGACAAAGTCATGGTATACCTGGCTAGTCAGCCCTGCATGTCACATGGATAACATGTTTAACATGTGTAAAAACACTGAATCTTATTTTGGTAGCCTAGTTTCATTCAGGTAGGAAGCACAGCTTTAATGTCAAAAGAGAAGATTAAGATGTGTGTCAAAATGTAAGCTAAACATTTGCCGACCCAGTCCTAGTAAAATACACACACATTCAAGTTTTATCAAAGTGTAGTCTCCACTAGAAATCCCTAATGAAGAGTCATTATGAATACTCGCTCTCTATAATTACAATAAAATATTTTTTTGTAGTCTGAACTGACGTTGTAATTTGGGAAAGAAAGACCTGCATGTGTGTTAGAAGGCCTGCTTTGAACAGTCGTTCTGTTTGCCCTGCTTGACTGCATGGACCTGTTTGGACCATGAACCACGGACAATGGTGCCAAAGTGCCAAAAGAAGAAATGAATTCTGCCTTCCAACATTATAAACAAAGTAAACTCAAGGCGATTATTTAATCCATGTTAGCCTGTGCACATGTGCACAAAAATGAAAACATGGTACAGTGATACTGGAAAGTCTTTCCAGGCACTTTGTGTTTTATCCCCTGCAGTCACATGTTATTGTCTGAAGTTTTGTTCAATCCTTGGAACTTGACCTTGCCATTCAGTTTAATCAGCCCTCCTTCTCCTCAACAGTACATTATGAGTGGTATATTAGTTCCTCAACCTCAGCTGTCAGAAACTGATCCTTATTAGTGCTGCTGTTCCTGTGAATTATGTGCAATTTCTCTCCCTTAGTGATCAAACAGGGGAGTTTGAAGTATGTGGTTAAGAATATTTATTATTAATTTATGAATATTTTAGACTTTTGACCTAATGGCAGAAAAAAAAATTCTTGGTCTGTTGGGGAATGTTGTACCGAGATCCATTACTCGTTGGATTAATATATTATTAAATAGTTGTTTTACTTTAGCCTGCAACTTATTACTTGCCCCCCTCCAATAGTCACTGTTCACCAAAACCCATCATAAAGTTTTCAGACGACACCACACAGCTCACGGCAATCCATTGGATAACACACACTGACAAGATGGCCCGGAGGAGGACTCCATCTAATCATCAGTAAAACCAGGGTGCTGGTTGTGTATTGTGGAAGCTGCAGGGAGGACACACCCCCATTCACATCAGCTGCGCTGTAGGAGGAGAGATGTTAACATCACCCAGAATCTGACCTGACGCAGGCTGCAAAGGTTCAGCATGACATGCAGGGTGCTCACAATTTCTAAAGATGCATCATCGCGTGTCTCGTGATGAGCTAGACCGGGCACCGCCCACAACCGCACAGTGCTACCGAGGTGGGGGAAACAGTGCAGCACACGAGCTCTGCTGCACCCAGAGGTGCAGGATGAAGGCCCAGAGACACATCAAGTAGTGCTTTCTCTATGCACGCACACGCATGCATGCGCACACGCACACACACACACACTTAAGCCATTGCACATTGTCAGTCAGGTTTATTTCTACGTTACACACTTACACACAAGGATTTTTGACTTGGAATTAAGCCTTTAAAGAGGTTAATATTGATCCCAAAAACAGTGGGGACACTTTACCAAAACCCATTTTTCCCCCTTTGAAATTCAAGTTAATATATTGCTCATTTTGTGTGCCGGTAGCTAATGTTAGGTTTTAGATTTATACAGTATATGTGGGTTACTGCTCTGTGTTCTGTGCAGCATTTCAATATAAACATGCCTCGTAATTGCAGTGTTATTTTTATATATATATATATATATATATATATATATATATAAACAATATTATATTTTTGTCAGTTCAATTAGAGTGAACCACACTGCCATGCATAATGCACAAAGTGAAAGTAGATGTTTTCTTGTTCAAAACAAACATGCACTATTTTATGTCAATGAGGTAATAATCCAAGGATTATTTACTGGCAAAATGGCCATGAATTGAATTACACACAATTTCTGTACTTCTGTGAGCAAGGTAAAAAAAAAATTCTAGTTTTTATCATTAGCATATTTGATAGTTGGCTTTAAAATCCTCTGCAGGAACTTTTTATCATCCTAACTTATCCGAATTACTGTCTATTTTTTTTACACACATCAATTGAAATAGGCTACTTGTTTGTCGGTGACCACTCAGATCATGGATGGAGTGCGTTTTTGTGAAGGTTGTTGTGGCGAGCTGACTGATGGTGACTGTGCTAGCGTCTAGCAGGGGAACCCATGCCAGACTTGGAGTGAATCACTCTTTGTGGGACCAACACCTGCAGAGCTGTGCTTCCCCTCCTGAGGCCATTGATATGCACATCCAACACACACACACCAGGCCCTGGCCGGCTGCGCCTGGCACAGCCCTGTAGATTTGGCACCTGTTTCACCCCATCTAAGAAGCCTATAACTCACATCTTTGTCCAGACATGACTACAGCATGACTACAGAACTCTGGTAGGGCTGTACTGATCACCTCTGCCAAGGTGTGAAATCTAGAGCTTTGTATTCTGAAAGTATCCTATGTCATAAATCTTTTTTTAGAAAATATGTATCTGGGTTTTTTCAAAAGGTTCCAGAGGCGTGTAGAAGAGACACAGAAAGATAGAAAATGTAGACAAACTTGACATCCTTAGTTTTGTAAACGCGTACCAAAAATATATTGTTGAAAAGTTGAAATGGTCTCAGATCATTTCAAACATAAATGGCTGTCAGTGAGCCAAACAAGTTTTCTTCCACATTCATCAAGGACCATGGCTTTTTGCAGATACATAATTTTTGTGCGACGACAGTAATTTGCCATTCTGATGATTCATGTCCTCAGTAGGCCTAGCCATTCCTCAGTCTTGTCCGCAAACGCGGGAACGTTAATCTCCACGGGCAGCTTTCTGCTGCCAGATGGAGGCGAGATGACTCCTGTGTCAAAATGCTTTTAAATCAGATTGTCATAGCATAATTTCCCTACCCAATTTGTCTGGAACCTGGGCAGCATTATTATTAGAATATCAGCAGGCCTGTGTTCGGTAACATGCTGACTGTCTGATAATCCAGTCACCCCCCACCCCCCTCCCCTGTGTCAGAGATTGAGGCTCAGCATCTATATAGACCACTTAGATTGAATTCCTCACAGTAATATGTCCCCCTCCTGTTGGAACACTGTACCACCATATTTGATTTTATCCCATTTGTCCTTGATAATGTCAGACGGACAATGTCTTAAAACCTACAGGGACTTATTTTCTCCTTCGCTTCAGACACTGTGCTCCGCTGTTTGCTGTTTGCTGTTTCCTGTAAGGACTTAATCTAAAATAAACTCAGCAGGTGCCATACTCAACCATTGGCACAAACTGATATTAACACACCCCGTGTGACCTCATAGTGAGTCAAGGTAGCTACACATTTTATCCATCCCTCTCGGGTGGAGACACACACACACACACACGCACACACAGATAGGCCTACATATGGGATATGTTATTGCAAAAGGCTGTCCTTGGTGGTGCTGTCACAACTTAAGACACACAAGTGTTGTTCCCAACCCCCTCCCTGCCAAAGGACTCTGCGCTGCAGGATTAGCTCCGCCCGCCCTGGCTCCGTGACCTGGCTTGATTATGCCCAGGGATAAGGGCTGCTTAATTGTGATCACAGGGACTGTCGTGAGTGGGGTAAATACATACTGATCCGCCTACTGCAGACTCTGGAGCTGAATATGAATCGTTTGAAATCTGGTACAAACACACAGTTTGTATTGTGCATACAACTGCTGTGTTTCTTACAGTTGGGTCTGTAATATAAGGTTTTCTGTGTATGGTCCATTAGGATTTTATGGAATATTAGAATTATTAAAATCTGCATCGATGGACCCTTATGAATACACAAACCAAAGGTAGTATAATGTAAGAAATGTACTGTTTTTTGGGGTATTTCTGTGGTATAATAATGTCGTCTTCATATTACTAGGCATGGGCATTTGAAGCAAAAATACTTTTCGATAGTCCTGGGGAACTGTTCGCACCCCCTGTCTCCCCCTGTCGCATGCAAAGAGAAATTTAATATAAGAAGATAAGCAGGAAGTGATTTGAGGCAGAAAGGCACAGACCTTAGACACTGTAAAAGGAGACGTTTAGTCAATTCGCTGGTCTCGGAAAGAAGAATGTAGAGGAGAGAGAGAACACAAGGGTCCGTATCACTATGTCACACCCCTGTTCCGCCATGCCAGCTGTCCCTTTTACACAGACATCGTTCCAGCTCTGTGACTACCTCCGCTGCCGGCTCAGAGGTGTAACAATGACCCCCCCATTCCGCCTCCGTACCTTTTACATAGAACTTCCACATTATGGAAAGGAATACTGTAAATAAAGGATGAAACCATTGGAAAGGGCTCAAAAGAATAGACCCCCACCTTCCAGGATTGGTTTAAGTGTGGTGGTTCCTTAGTGGGAAATTTATGATGACCCCGATTAAAGGGACAATCACAGATTATTGCTGCAGACGTTACAGAAACGCTAATGTAAAAATGGCGACGTAACGAGACATGTAAACATGTAAAGACGTGTTCTTCTTCTTCTTCGTCTAAAGTTCTTCTTTTGTTGCTGTTTAATGGCGGTTGGCAAACAGCTTTTAGGTGCATTTCCGCCACCTTTTGGCAGTAGTAACTTGTTACTTAAAAACAAGGAGAATTTATTTTTAAAATTTAAATGATTTAAAAAAAAAAAAAAAAAAAAAATGTAACAAAAAAAAATTATTATATATATATATATATATATATAAAAAAATTTATACTTTTTTTTTTTCTCCCTTTTTCCCCCTTTTTTACTACTGCCAGAAGGTG
>JAOEHI010000024.1:5848554-5872616 GCA_025447815.1 Percopsis transmontana
TTTAAAATGCATGAAGTGAGAGAGAGATGAAGGTTTTGGTAATAGTGCCGGGAAGAATTTAAAACTACTTTCACCCCTGATTGTAACCAATAATGTCTAAACTATCCTCCCACTCCCAGTCAGATAGCCAGTCAAGTTAGAGCATGTGCAAGTGGAACACCAACTAAAACAGGATGCTCAGGGAGAAAAGTATGTACAAAATGAATATGGGACCTTTAAGTACTTAGCTAGTAGTAGGTTGTCGTGTACATTACATCATTATCGTCGCAGCCTTCATCTTGTGAAACCTTCTGTCCCCTGTAGGAAGCTATGCCATGCGAGACCTGGTGAGCAACCTGCCCAGCGGGCAGCAGCGACCTGCCAAGAACCTGGAGGAGGACACAGTGGTGGCCATCCTCAACACCATCCACGAGATCGTCACAGACAGCTCGGAAAACGCCCGCTCCCTCATCCAGGCCCAGGCCATCGAGAAGCTGGTGGCCATTAACCGGACCAGGTAAGACAAGGGCATGGCCCTTTTATATTTATATTTAAAAGATAATGTTTATACTGCATGATGAATGGAAGAGCCGGCAGATAGACACAGAGGTGGAACGCAAAATTGCCAGAGACGGACTGACAAGATTATTTAACATCACAACATGTAAACATGTACACATTAATATATAAAACGATCATGTTCCTTCATTATTCAGCGCGACATTTCACCACAAGCCATAGACATATTCTATACCACAAGCAGATTAGCCGTTGACTGGCATCCATAAAGTGTTACATTACCGCCCTCTGCTGGACTGTCCCTTGCCCCACATATTTCGGCATTGCCATGGCATGTGTGAAAAGGCACAAGATGGAAATGTTCCGGGATGTAGCTACATGTGCGAGCAGTGAAAATCACTAGTGGTGCCTGGAAGGTTATCCCGGTACAATGTGTGAAAGGGGCTTTAGAAGTCAGTATAAGATTTTGCCAATTACATTTGCTCATACAGGGAATTGGACTTGAGGTGAGGTTAGATATATTGGATTCACTTGGCGTGACTATACCCTGTAAAGTGCATCACTCATGCAGCTTTGCAGCTCCTTTGAAAGTCTCCTTCTTTAACACAGTCATGTATTGATCACATGAGGAGGCCGAATAGCTGCGCTTTTTAATTTTTTTTCGCTCGCAGATTGGCTTTCTTTGAAGTGAGATCTCTTTTCACCCTCCCCGTGTAATTAACACCAGTGGCTCAGAGGTAGCTAATGAAAGGAAATGTGTGCTTGTTTGGCTATGAATTAAAGCTAGAGCCCGGAGCCACTCAGGGGACTTGCTGTCTTTGAATATAGAGATTGATTTCTGTGGGAGTTGGCTATTACTTGCCAGTGAGTTCTGTATGGGGGTGGGGGGGTGGGGTGGTCTGACTTTAAGTGCTCCAGTTGTTGCTTCATTTACTAACCCTCCTTGATGATGACTTCTCAGCCAATCGGCACGTGAAACTAAGGCGGCGTCCCACGTGCTGCAGACTGTGTGGAGCTACAAGGACCTGAGGAATGCCTTGACCAAGGATGGCTGGAACAAGAGCCACTTCCAGGTATGGGAAGCTTCTGTGGTCCTAGACCAGTCCCTGACCATAAAAGAAAATATGTACAGTCAGCCTAACAGCCTAACGAGGGAGGGAAGTCTTTACCTAGGGAAAGGGTGCTGGGTTTAATCCCTGAAAAGTGTCCTCGAAGATTGTCAGCCCCTATCTGCTGACAAACATTTGTACTTCTATTTACCCTAAATCGCTTTGGCTAAAAACGTCTAATTTTGGATGTGGAGAATGATATAATATATAATGATATAATATGGAAAATTGAGTGCACTCTAAATTCCTGAAATCGAAGTGTGAATATACGATAAATGCATGCAGGTCTGTGTTAGAATCCTTATTGAGTACAGAAACTCTAACTATCACCTATAGATTAGCGCAGCACTTTTTATATTCTGATAGGCACAACGTGTTCAAAGGTGGTAAAAAGCTTCTGCACTGCACCAGAACCTGGAGGAGTCTCTTTAGCATGCAGGTTGACCTGCCAATTGCACTTATCGCACCTCCTCTGTTGTCCCCTCTCAGCCCGCAGCGACAGCCACCCCCAAAGCAGCCAAGAATGGCAAGCCAGGCTACGACGACACCACCCTGCCCCTGATGGAGAAGAACCAAGGTTAGTCCACCGAGCCATCCAGCCAGGCGTGAGGACCCCACAGGCCCTGTCGTGAGCCGCGTCTGTGTGTGTGTGTGTGTGTGTGTGCGCGCACGTGCATTTGTCGGCGCTGCCAGTGCCACAAACCGGTCCATGGCTATGCGAGAGCGCTGTGCTCCCATATAGCTTTGCTCACATTTTGTGTGGTGAACCTTTTGTCATAGCGTCTACGTAATACCATTCAGATGGGTGGGGGAAAAACCAACAGAGCTTTGCCGGGCTTATTCCTGCCGTTCGATCCAAGTCAGCAGATACTACCTTGGTAAAAATAGACTTTTTTCTTTCCTAATGGCTTTCGATTGAATAAATGTCATGGACCCAAGGATCATTTTCTCAATTAAAAGTTTTCTAGTTTCCCTTTTTTTACGACAGCATCTATGAGTAGCAGGTTACAAGGAACGCTATTACAGTGTCCCAACAACATTTTACCTTACCTGTTGAGTTTTGTTCTGTCGGATTTTAGTTTTTTTTTGCAACCATACCTACACATGAATTGCAGTTGTCATTCCTGCCCACTCCCAGCTTTGCAAGCCAGATGAGTCTCCTGTGCTTTATCTCACTGCTAGATTGTCTGGCTTATGGAGCATTGGCGACGAATCATTCGCCTGAATAGCAGCAAGTGTTTTGGCTGATTGACTCAAATCGCGCGTGTGTGTGTGTGTGTGAGTGTGCGCTCGCTCCTCTTGTACAAATGGCATATAAATGCGTTTCAGGCACCAGGAAATGTGGCAGCGGTGATATGATACCTATGGATGAGCTGGGCCCAGGTAAGAGACAGACTGCCAAATCGCCCCTAGCCGACGTGGAGCGAGAACTACTCTTATGTCTCTCTTATGCCCAATAGAATTTACAAAATGCATTTATGAGCATAGTCTAGTATGGGATTTGGATCTCTAAGATGTTTATTAAAATTGATACCTTCAGATACCCTGATGGTGTCAATGGTGGATTAGGTGATTACATTCTTACACTCTATCTATGGGGCTCCATTAGAAGCCAAACACCAAAGCATATACATAGTGTAGGAGTAGGTACAGGATTACAGAGGAGTGTGAATCACTAGCTCCTGGGATCCTTTTTTTTCAAAACAAATATCACCGCTGCCATTATAAACATGCTTGTACAGTAACTGTATCTTTAGGTTCAAAGAAATGTTTAAATGAACATGTATGTGTTCCATGATCCTTGGGCCTTTAACGGACATTTAAACCCATTCCCGTCACTACTGGGACAAACACTGTTGGCAAACCCTTCGTTGGATTTAGCTGCTTAGGCACCAGATGTGTCAGCTGTTGCAGCTGTTGCAGGGTGCTGAGTTGATGGCATTGGATACGTTGGATTTATGCAAATGCAAATATGTACAATATACTGTATATATACAGTGAGTCCACTACCTCTATCTCTTTATATACATATTTTCTTCTGTCTCTCTTTCCACTCTGTTCTCTCTTTTTTCATCACTTCTCTCTCTCTCCGTTTCCCTCCATTTCTCTCCCCGGAGCCATTATCATGCCCTGCTCAAGTCTGCTCATATTTCCTTTCTATATTTCCAACTATTGGTTTCATCATTTATCAAAATCTAACACAAAATCTTTACCCACTTGATGTCTCAAAACAAGCCAAGACAATTTAGTATGATTAATATGATCAATTTCAGAGTTTGTGCCTTATTACCTTATTTTACTGTCTTTTAATAGACTAAAGTAATCACATAGATTCATTAATTAATTATGAAATAATTGATTGATTATGAAAATAATAATTAGTAGCAGCCCTACTAAGGACATTGTGTTTGAACTTACTATAATTTCATTTTGTTTGAAGAAATTAAAGGAATGTACGTGGTAACAAATTATTTAGAGATTTCATTAGTTTTAAAATGTTCAGGTCTTGGACTATTTTGAACCCCACTGGAAATATATGTTACAGTTTTACCCATGACTGCCATTCATCTCTTGTCACAATAGATGGATACTCCACCATCGACCAGAGAGACAAGGACTGCAAGTACAAAACAGGAGACTGCTCAGTGGACCTGACAGAACGGGAGCCATTGAAGGTACAGACTGGACACACACACACATACTGAGATATGCAGCTGGCAGTGTAGGGACGAAGGAAAGAAAATAATACTATCTTGTTAAAATGTGTCGTTTTGCTCTCTTATTATATCCCCTTCGTTCTCTCTCTCTTTCTTGAAATACATTTTCCAATTTGTCTATGACATTCCTCGTTAAAAACATTTTAATCACATCGTTTCTTTAAAGTGAATGGCTGGTCGGTTTTTTCTATTAACTGCGCCCGGCGTTCTGGGCCATCCTCAGATCAGAGAGCCACTAGAAAATTGAGTGTACGCTTTTGTTGTTTCAGAAGTTAATGAATGTGTGACTGATTAAAGGAATTGTGGCCCTCTCCTTGTGGGGACGGCCTAGCCTTGTGGATAAATAAATAGGCTGCTTCATTATCAAGTGTCAATCATGAGGCCAAACACACTTGGCAGCCGAAGTTGATTTTTTTAACACTGAGCCAAATCGCAATCAAACCACTGGAATGAATCAGGATCAAAACTTTCAAATACTGTTGACTGCTTTACATTAGCGGCCCTGTGGCCATTTGCATCTAGTCCACCGCATAAAACGATTTGAATGAGTTACAGAAAGTTCAACCAATCACAGGGAAGCATTTAAGTCAATTTAGCACATGCCCCCGTAATTGACAACTTTGATGACACTATCTGGATTGTCCTGATGCGTTCAGCGCCACTCATTTATTTTGCAAATAGCAGCTCACCAATGTGTGAAGACAGTAGCTGACAGTACATATATATGTTGACCAGAGTCTTCATTATACTTAGTTAAACAAACCACATCCTGATAGAGAGAATACTATTCTTGTGTTTTTATGCTTACCTTCATCTAAGCATTTGGTTGGCATATTGTATCCCGGATGGACTCTGGACTCAAAATTGTCCATTGTATCGCTAATATTCTAGAGCAGCTAAAAATGCTCTAAATGCAACCCGGCTGTTAAAAGCGCTTACTCCCTCTTTAATTTGCATGCTGTGCTGTTTGTAATCACTTTGACTTTTCCCCCCCAAGCTTCCTGAAGGCAAGGAACTAACACTGGCTCCTCTGATCCCATAGGGATGCGGGCACGCGTGTGTCTCTGTCTTAATAGGGTTTATTGATCTCGTATTTTTTTGCTGTTTGTTTTGTGCTTAACTCCCCCCCTTCCTGTGGTCGCAGAATGACACAAATAGGAAACACTATATCAGGAGTAACAGGCCAGCGGTCAGTTTGGTGGACGCTTGTGACGTTAAACCCCAGCCTGTTGACTCCTGGGTCTAAATGCATGCATGGTAGGTCTGAAAAACGAATAAACAACCAACCACTATCACCGTAGGCTTCCATCGTAGAATCACCTTCATTCTCTGTGTTTGTTTGTCTGTTTCACCCTTTCAACGCATGGCTCTCACCTGTCACGATGCACCCAGAGCAGTCGGCCTGTTATTAACATGGTTTCACTGGTAGCATATAGACTCTCGTTTAAATAGAGCAACTTTCATGTTTAAACTGTCTAAAATCTGATCTAAATCTATGAAACTAGCAGCAATTACTAGCAGCCAGAGATTAAGAATAAAATGATTATAAACGAAAAAATAGTTGTGGGTTTCGTCTGAAGAATTCCTTTTTTGTTGCCACAAATCAATTCCAACGCTGCTTCACAATCATGCCTGGGCATATACTGCCAGATAAAGAGAATGTGCATTTATGCAAATCCAATTACAATTGTTTTTAACATCATCACTAACTCTGGGTGTTTTTTTATTCTAAAAAATAGTTTCAGCCTTTAAATACTGAGCAGTACATTTGCACATGTAATGAATCACTGGCTGCTGATTGGCACTCAAACAGCAAGGTCCATGCCAAAACAAGAAAAAATCGCTTTTGTCTCTTTGAACTGAATTTTCACCATTTATATTTATTACTAACTTCTCACCCCGAAATCCAAAAGATTTCTCCGCTTTACTGTTCATGTAGAACGAGACAGGCTTTTCATCTCAGTCGACACCACCTGTCTTGTTTAAATGTATGCCTTTTTTTACTCACCGGTTCCCCTGGCTGTCTTTGGTATATTTGCAGCAAATGATGAGGGGAAACCACTCTTCCCCAGGCCAGATGGATCCTCAAGGGACTCAGTTATTCTTTAATGAAAGGCAGTGGGAAAAATATAAAATGATGTGCACATTTACTCACATGCACACTGCCAAACACTTAATCTATTCCCTATCTGCATTCAGCAGACACGCTATTCCTCAGGAGAGAGCCTCAGATAAATAATGGATATCCGTTTGACGCTGCAAAGCAACACGAATACTACTGTATGCACGTGCACGTGCACATGCACACACACACACACACTGTCTCGCACATTTATACTCCCACACAAGCAATATGTGCAATCCAGATATTTATTTGTGGAGGCTAAAGCTCTGTTTACTCACCATGTTGTGTATAAAAACATAAACATCCATATAAACGATTGAGATTCATATCTTATATTATACTTGGTGATTATTTATAATAAATGTATAGGATTCAGTGAAAAAATATTTTGTTAGGGATAGAATTTATATTGTAGCCTGAAAAATATGAAATGTATTGCTACATTTTATCTTGTCTCACAGTTTTCTCAATGTACTAACTTTACTTACAGTATATATAGCTCATTTCAATACACGTAACTAAAAGTTCTTCACATCAAGTACAGAGGTAAAATATAAACATTTAATTCACCTTTCCAACTATTTAAAAGGTTAAACTACAAAAAAGAGAACTATAGCACAACAGACTGTATACCTTCCTTACTTCAATACAAGTCCACATGCTGATATTTGGGATAAAACATTGTATTTTTTTTAACCTACATTGGTTTCCATTGTACTTGCATCTATGATCTACAACATTTGCTAAGATGTTATCAGGATATGCTTCAACCAGCATTGTAGACACATTAGTATTACTGTAGTATCATTAAATAGAGCAACCTAAAGTTCAAAATCTCTTTAAGAAGTCAAATTAAAGCTGGAACGGTCTCTACAAGCAAATTTATTAGATTGTTATTTCTAAGCAATTACACTGTTACAAAGATTGTCAGTGTTCTGGGTTACAGTACACTTCTGTAGTTCTCATAATAATAATAATAATGATAATATAACAATTATTAGTTTAATTAATAGTCTTGGTAGGAGCTGATCTTCTCTGTAGGCATCCTTGGTAGTACCTAATTTTCCAACTGCACTTATCGTTCTCAGTTACCACTTCATTTCTTCTGTCTTCATTGCTCTATCATTGAAATTCATTAAAAGGCTCTTAAAACATTTAACATATTGTTTTAATAAGATTAATGAAGTCCTTGACAAAGGACTGCAAGCTGTGTGTTGAACTGTCAATAGGGATTATTCCCAATGTAAGATCATGGTGAGCTGGATGCTGTCCACATGAGGATGTCCAGTATTATCCTCTAAGCTTCATTTAACACGCTCAAAGTTTCACTTTTGCTATCCAAATGTACCGTATCATCAACTACATTAAATCTTTCTCTCCTGGTGTGCTTTGCTTTCATTTGTCATCTTAAGTGACATATTTGACACTTGAGGGCATTGTGATTTGTGAAGTCATGTGACTGCGTTTGTCGCCCAATCAGAAGCACAGCAAAGGAGTTTCATTCCAAGCAGAGACACATCCTTCAAAACAAACACCAACATTTGTTCTTGGATGTGAAAGTGGCATGTGAGAGTGTAGCTTGGCCTTCATGTGTATGCATTTGGTTTTTCAGTTTTGTTTTGATTTACCCTATTGTGTATGTCTGATATAGACACCCCCCACCCCTCGAAAACTCAGTGGTACATCAAGGAGTTGTCCTTGATGAATTTTCACTACGCTTTCATGAGCAGTTTGGAATGAAATCCCTTGATGCTTCTGCCTTGCAGACTGTGTAGGTAGCACTTCTAACTTGTTGTTCTTGTGCTCCAGGCTTAAAGTAATGACAACATAACATCCCAAATAGAGGAGGATCTCTCATATCATCACTGCCATCTCACATGGAGCTCATCTTCTTGGGGTTGACTTGTCAAAGGACTATTTAAAAAAAAAAAAAAAAAAAGGAAAGCATAAAAAAAATGAAATACAAAGTGACTACTTCTACTACTTGTCATATCTACATTCCCACTGGACATGGTGTGATGCCACAGCGTTGACTCTCGTCATCAAGTCTCGTCGTCGAGCTCTGCCAGGGATGAGGAAGGCTATCTGCGATGGAAGGGATGGGTGAAGGTTGCATATGGGGAAGGTGGAGGGATGGAATGGAAAAGGGAAGTATGTTGGAAAGGATCTGGAAAGGATCAGAGGGAGAGATGGGAATCAACTTGACTTTATAAATGAGGTGTTTGCCTCTAAATATTTCATTTCGACATTTGTTGTTTATTTGTTTTTTGCTCCAAAAATATGTTCCCCTACTGTTTTTTGTTTTCTTATATTGTTTCAACCCTCATTTAGGATTTTGGACTTGAAGAGGAATGCCTTGGTGTGATTTAAAGGGCAATTGAATGTTTTTGTTGAGAGAGAGCGAGAGATAGAGACAGAGACAGAGAGAGAGAGAGATAGAGAGAGAGAGAGAAAGAGAGGGCTTGAGAGCTGCAGTAGCTGTAGTATAGTATACAGTATCCACACCAGCCTGCACTCATAGACACACAATTAATTTGGTCCACTGTGTTTCTTAACTTAAAATAAAAGAATAATTAAAAAGTGCACTCAGATGCTTTGTAATATCAAAAGGCTAGCAGAGATGGTCCGTTTTCTTCAAGTTGAGCAAACAGAAGTCTCACTCACAAGTTGTGTCTGGAGTGAGGCAAATGTTGGTGTGCACAACTAAAAGAGTGTCAACATTTCTGTTGAGACTGCATATGAAACAGTGAGCTAATCTAAGAGAAATATGGATAATAATGAAGGAGATAGTTGTGTACAGAAGCAGATATTTGAGTCTCCTTGTTGATTGCGCTTTGTCAATTAAATGTATTTAAGAGCATATAAGGCATTTTGTTTATAAATGATTTGTGTTAATGAAGAAATGGGTAGATGACAGTGCTCTTGCTGTTGAAAGGATAGATCTAAAGCATTTTATATTTTTGTTGGTTTTATACAAATGTATATTAGGGTCATAAAGACAAAAAACTAAGAAAAAAATGACAAAATTAGTTGTATATTCATAACACATTGTTTGGAAAGCACATCCATTTGATAAAGAATCTTTGTAAACAAGAAATATCCACGTAACTTATGTGTGTATCATATCTTGTTGAGTCATGTTGAAGATCACCTGTTTATATTTTGTACTGTCAAAAAGAGATACAGAGAAAAACATTTATAGCCGGCTTTCTTTCTAAAGGCAAAGGCGATTGTAAACGTTGAATAGGTGACCCCACAGCTTAAACTTCCTCAGAGAGCAGTGTCAAGAATAGACATTTCATCGTCGGGGATTAGGGGTCAGAGTTCATGGCCGGGGGTGGGAGGCAGTGGGGATAGACAGGAGATGGCAAATATAACAACTCCCTTCACGTCTCCTCCTGCACAGCAAACCGTCCTTTGATTTCACTAATGCATCTTAAACCGAAATATTTCAAGCAAGCATGCTGAAAAATGTACAAATGTTTATATTCTATTCTTTTCAAGTGCCAGTTTTATTTTGTGGTGTCAATGAATATTAACTGCTTCATCCGTGTGCAGAGAATAGACAGGGTGACTGTGTGTGGATATCAAGACAAAACAGAACAAAAGAAAATCTGCATCATGTTGTACAGTAAACACAGTAAAGTAAAACCAGATCGAGTCGAATCATATATATTTTTATCTATGTTTTACTGTGGACAGGTGCGATACAGACGGCAGTGCGTAGCTGCACATACAATTCAGAGTTCAGGGGACATGTGAATCGTCTGGCAGAGTCTCCAAGGAGAGATACTGCATTGCGATTCCTATCTCCCACCTGCCTCATTGGGAGGGGGGGGGTTATCCCAGACAGTCTCACTCATACGTCAGCTAGGCGAACGGCATGTGCCTGCATTGAAGTCTGATTTCCTTTGTGATGTGACTTTATAAAGCTTGCATATTTTACAGTGTTTACAAAGACGTATGTTGTGGTAAAAATGAATAAAATAATATTAAAAAAAGATGTATACACTTTAATTTCAGAAATAATAATAATCCCGGCATCCCTTTTGTGTGTCCTCAGACGCGTGTGCTTTAATTCGACAGTACTGAATCCTCACAGCAGAGAACCGTGTGCATTTGACTGTCTATTCCTGACTGCGCTTTGCAGTACCACAACCAAAGGATCTAGAGTTGTACATGCATGTTAAAGGGGTCTAGGCAGCGAGGAGGGAGTCTTAATGGATGTACAAGCCATTGTACACTGTAAAATCAAGAGCTGCCTGTGATGTAAACTAAATGCAAGACACAAGCAAGACAGCCAATCAAAATGAGCGAGACCTACCTGTGTAGATACTGTAAACCTGATTCGAGACCGTCAAATCAAAGTAACTGTATTACTCAGTAGCAGATGTGTTTGTACCTATCATGTGCCTTAACCTTTTCCATGGTAGATAAAGATAACAATGTGTTTTATATATCTTTACTCCTCCACTCTGACCTGGTCATCTCTCCATCCCCTGCCTGTTCACGTCTATCTTACTTTGTAAAACCTTCCTCACACACCTTCACTCACTCCGTGCCCTGTGTAGTTTAGACTGTTGGTGCGTTTTTGCCTTGTATTACGTTGTATTATACACAAAAAAAACGAGATATTCAAAAATGGTTTTGGTTTCCTAGAGGAGTAAACTTGTTAATGCTTTCGTAGCCAGCAGAAGCAATGTCACAGTGACAGAATGTATTATGTTAATTTTACTAATACCCAGAGGCAAGTATTACGCTTGTTAAAAATACTGGTTTGTAGAGTATAAATTTGGTGTGTTTTCAATAAATCATGCCTGGAAATAAATTTGTGGATTTTTTGGATTGGATTTTTATGTTCACTCTAGGAAGTATTCACTATTGTTGTCAATAGGTTAATTTAGTTTAATGGAAAGCTTGCAGCCCATAAGAATGATCACAGTCAGCTGATGTGGTACTTAAACACTAGAAAACTATGAAAAAACCCAGTGTGCCAACCAAAGACACAACATGTAATTGATTTTGAGCAACTAGCATGCCATGGCACATAATTAAATATATTATATATTATAGCCTTATAGGGATGAGGAACAGTCTTTTTAACTATAAATTGCAATTGCATCTTCAAGCATTCCAAACACTGTCACTCAAACAGAGCAGCATAACACTATAAAACACAGATAAACACCTATAAAATACCCAGTGGCCAACCATATTAAAATAGGCCTACAGTATATCTATAGTATAATTTGTTGCTTTGTTTTGTTTCAAGACATCTATTTTAAATTTTTCGATAGATGTGATTACCAGGTGATTCATTATGGAACCAGAGTGCCTGTTAATTAGGAAGTTCATATGCTTCAGGCCCCTGATTTCACTCTTTCTCTTTTGCAGCCTCTAGCTGTAGCTATGGCACCTAGAGCACAGCCTAAAGCCAATTTTAGTCAGTGTTTGTGTGCTTTCAAAGCCAAATTATAGGCATTGGGGTAAAGAGTTGAGACCCATAGTCATACAATGAGAATGAATGTGCAATGTAGGCTATGCTGATGATGACGATGATAATGTTTATTTTATTCTAGAACAATATAAGTGCATCAAATGAATGTTTTATAAACCACTTCATAAATAGAAACTACCTTAGGCACTTTGGTTTTAGTTTGGCTCAGCGCCTGTACACCTAGGAATAGGCCTAGAGTATTAAAAGGAAACCACCGCTGAATTCATAATTCTTAAATGTTTTCAAAATTATATATAAATCGTAACTGGTAGGCTACTTTCAAAGAAAGGTAATAATTTAATTAAAATTCGATCTATCCAGCCATTCGCGTTCTAGATCATATACGTGTAATATTCACTCGTATAGTGAGGTATATTTGAGGTACTTGAGCGATGGTAGGCTACAGCAGTTTATCAATATGTTTAAAGAAACAGCTGAGCAACAGAGGTTATGGCTTCATATAATTTCTTTCCGGCAAATCATCAGCCACCTACTACTCAGAGCGTCCCAGCTGGGGTCCATAAAAACAACATGGCAGCCTTCTTCAAAGGCAGGCACCGCTGGAAACGGACGAGTTGTTTTCATGTATTAACAAGAAAACTGACAGGTAACACGTTGTTAAAACTGTATAACATAGCTGCTACTTAATTATACGATTACTGAGTATATTGGATGCTTGAAATGTCCAAGTTGAGGCTGAAGTTAGCTATCAAGCTGGCCATCGCTACTACGTTAACTTAGTTGTTATTAAGAACTAACGTAGTAGTACTGTACCCACGTTAACCCACTAGTTTAATGTAAAGATATAGATGGAGTATAATACTGTATAAGCACACACATTTTCTATTTTCTATTTCTATATAAGACTATTATACCTAGTCTACTAGTGCACCAATCGCACATATCTTGCGATGATTTACTTTAAGATAATATACAGTGTGTTCATGAGTATCGGTAACGTTACATGATTAATAACTCACGGATTATTAACGGACCTTTCGCTTGATTGCTTACCTTCCTCCTATAGACAAATTAGATTATGACCTGGTTGTCATTGGTGGTGGCTCAGGGGGTCTTGCCTGCTCCAAAGAAGGTGAGTTTTTGATACATTTACAAAGGACTGCTATCTCACCAACAGTGTATCAAATATATATGTATATATATTTTTATGAGTTACATTGTAGGAACTCTCATGCACTACGAACACTTCTGCATTATTGTATTAAGCTATTAATTGTACTTTGTTTACAGCTGCACAATTAGGACAGAAAGTTGCTGTTTTAGATTACGTGGAGCCTTCTATTAAAGGTACGCTGTTTCTTTTTCATTAAGTTGAAGTTTTCCCACACTTTTATACTGTTATTCACAGGCTGTGTTTTGCATTACAGGTACAAAGTGGGGTCTGGGCGGAACATGTGTTAATGTTGGCTGCATTCCCAAGAAGCTCATGCACCAGGCGGCCCTGCTTGGCACAGCAGTCAAAGATGCTAAGAAGTATGGCTGGCAGATCACAGGGCCTATCTCCCACGACTGGTAGGGCTGTCACTCATATATTTCATTGTATTTTTTAATATATAGCATAGGTAATTTCACTGAAGATACATTCTGGATTGCATGGGGAGTTCTATACAGAAAATTACTGGCTAAAGCGCCATCTTGTGATCTAACACAACACCTGCTTATGACTGTAAACATTTTTTTTATATAAGCCATTTCGTAATGGAATTTCCAGAAATAATACAATATTAAATAGTGTGATATAAAATGAAATACACATGATATAAGGTTTTGGCCACATCTAAGTCGTGGTTGGCTTTTGGTTCTCATACATTATTGTAGCTCTATTCTGCTCTGTCAGAAAATAGTTGTAGTAGTGGATGTGATGTCTTTTCCAGGGCCACCATGGCAGAGGCAGTCCAGAACCATGTGAGGTCCCTGAACTGGGGTCACCGTGTTCAGCTGCAGGACAAGTGAGTGGTCTCCAACTATTTAGTTTACTCTATTGCCATACATACCATTTATTGCAATTATCAAGTACCCCCGTCTTTCTACTCTATACTGTAAAAAATAGCAGAAATATTATAAATATAAGTTTTAATGTGTCTTTAAATGTTTTTACTTTGGTGCAGTCTTTCAGTGTTCAACGCTGAAGGCTTTATCTGTAGTATCGGTATCAGTAGTGGTACACAGACATTACAGCTGAATGATTGATAGTGCTAGACTTCATGTTGATTGAATGGCTTGGCCGGAGGGCAAACAGGTGTTTAACCGCTGCCTCAATGTGGGTATATGTACGTGCAACACAACAATGTTTGCTGTACAAAATACCTCCATTGAATTCTGGATATTAATGTTTTTACGTAAATTAATGATAATATCTACAGAGGGTTGTATTTTTCTGCTAGTTTTATAAACACTGAAATTGTGACTTATAGTAAGGACATTGAACCGTCAGATGGTCAAAGCAGGTGTCTTCTCTGGGGGATTGTCTGGCACAGACTCAGACAATCGGAATGAATGGCACCAAATCTATTCATTTTATATTAAGTTTTTCTGTGTGCAAAAACTTCAGAGTTTTAATACTTATGCAAGGACCTAGCAAAATTCTCATGTTGATGGGGTATGTCAGCTCATTACCGGCAACTATTAACTTTTACATTAATCAACAGAGTGCTATGCCAGGAGTGAGAGTTCAGCCAAGAGTGGAGAAGAGAAATTATGAGTGCTCAAAATCTGCAGTGCTATTGTTGTGTGTGTGACAGCCTGGCGTTGTCTCCCACGATGCACCATCAGGTTGCTTTATGTTTTACAGGAAGGTCAAGTACCTAAATGTCAGAGGAAGCCTGGTGAACGAACACACAGTGAAAGGGCTGACCAAAGCAGGGAAGGAGGTAATACTTCATATTAATGATCTACTTGTTTATTTAACACTTAGAACTCTATGAACTGGCCTAGAGCATAGAGATGTGGCAACCAACCTACAGTGCAACAAAGTATACAAGCCAAACATAGAAGCAAAGAGTCTATCCTTTAAAGTCAAAGATGGAAAAGACAAGCTTTTATTTGCATGTTGTGATAAAACACGCAGCATGTATAGCATTTACCATGCAGCTAAATCTTGACAGACGCACCAAAGCAGTCGTTCGCGATTGTTTTATGCAGCTTATTTCTTCTTGCCTACACTATTGAGTCAGCAAAATGCTGTTCAGAATGCTGCAGCCAGGCTCCTCACATCAAGCAAAAGAAGAAAGGAAAGGACTCATGTTTTAGCCTTCCTATACTGGCTTCATATCAAATTTAGGATTGATTTTTGCTACCTGTTTCGATTGCTTCAGAATGTTTCAATTATTCACCGTGAATACAGTTGAGATTCTGTGCCCCTTTGCCATTTTGTGTTTTTGTCCCCTCGACATAGAACAAGCCCCGTTATCTTAACAACATTGTTTCTGAGCCAAGTTAACTAAACTTCACTCCTATTGCCATCAGATGACCCTGACTGCCAAGAACATTGTCATTGCGACTGGGGGAAGGCCAAAATATCCCACAAATGTAAGTATTATCTCTGCTACACAGTTCCACTTTCTCCCTTTCTGGGTCTCAAGGTTTACGGTTCCCAGTAGACAGTTGGAGGAGAGAGAGGAGTATCCGTTGATTCTAAAGCCACAGGGAAGATGAACGCTTTGAAGAAGAAACAGATTATATTTGTTCCCCATTGAAAAGAAACACATTACTCCTTACACATTCATTCTTTCTGTGATACACTGTTGATAGATTTCAGTTATGTGAGGGCAGGATAGTCTAGTGGTCTAGGTGTTGGACTCCCAGCCGGAAGGTCGTGGGTTTAAGCCCCAGAGTTGGCCTACCTGTAAGCATCCTTGAGCAAGATGCCTATCTGCTCCATGTAATAGCAGCATGTAATTGTAAGTCGCTTTGGATAAAATCTGCTAAACGACCTAATTGTAATGTATAGCCGGGCTTATGTTGCAGTTCTGATGGCATCATCTGCCTCTTTACCCAACCTACAGGTCCCTGGAGCGCTGGAGCATGGCATCACCAGCGATGACGCATTCTGGCTGAAAGAGACGCCTGGAAAGACGTGAGTCTCCCCCAACCTTAGAGGACATACCTGTGGCCCTGTGTTTTTTTTAAAGGGGAAAACCTGACCCAGCGCTACACGCAGAATGGAACCCTTCACCCTGGCGTTGCCGGTGCCTTGCTCTACCCATGCACTCGCACGCACGTGTGTTGACTCACCAGTGTCGTGTCTTTCAGGCTTCCTGTCATCCTGTCCTCACCTCATGACTCAGAGTGCGTCCTGACCTTACAAAACAAGTCCTTTTTAATCCAGTCATTTACATGCTGTCATCGCCTGCATCATTGCCATCTCCCTTGTGTTTCCTCTTGGCACAACACAGAGACAGTGAGTAGCGGCTGCAGAGAAGCTGGCTTTGGAGGATGTGTGCACCATGGTGACAGATGCGAGGAAATGTTTATTCCAGTGCTGAAGCTGATCTATTCCCACACAGAATAAGCCTGCCAATTAGCCGTTTGACCACTTGGTGGCAACATATAATCATTGACAGTCAAATGACAGTAGAAGGCACTGTGCTTGACTCTTAGTACAGTTCCATTCTCCCACATCACTAAAACAACCTTGCATGGGAAGCTGAATTATCCACTCGGAGAGACCCACTTGAGAGCTCTTTGATGTCAGCTGGTGAGTGGGGACAGGCTCCTCAGCCCGCCCCGAGGCTGACTAGGTTAGCTGTGGGTTAGCACCAGCGCTAGCATTAGCTTCCCCCAGAGGTTTAGTGATATGCCAGCACTCGCAGGAGCTGTTGTTCTGGCGGCTCAGAGCTGTCAGCTATGCAGGTGGGGTCTGAGAGGCTATTTTGCTGCTAGTGGAAGGGGCCCTGTGAGGGACGCTTGTCTTAATAGGCCTCAGTGCACAGCAAGGCTGAGAGAGGGATTCGTGCCCCAGGGCCCCCATCTTGAGGCGGCTGCCATCGTCACCTTGGCAGGCAAGAGGCCTGAGCACGTGCCAGCAGAATTGATTGAGGCCGGACTATCCAGCTGTAGCTGCATGGGTTGTGCACCCAAGCACTTGGTGCTTACTGGAAAATCTGCAGCACTGCTGGAGATCTATAATTATGCCCAAACCCAATAGGGTGCAATCTGTCACAGTGGGCTTATTGTAGTTTCTGAGTTAATTGCTCAAGTTTGGTTCAACACTGATTTGATGTTGCTGAAATATTTGAAAGTTAATATCAAGATGTTTTGTATAGGTACATTATAATTTTTTTTGACTGGACCAAATTGTCACTGCTGATTTGTAGAGGTGTGACACCATTTTTATGTTCCACCACCTTGTCCACGGTCCCTCTTTGGCACATAATATTTCAGTGTGTATGATATTTTGAAAAAATATCACCGTTTGAAAATATCACCCTTTCATCCTTTGCCAAGACACCATAATTATTAATCATAATTATGGTGATATGTCGAGACAGACATATGCTCTCTATCAGTGTCTGTGCTGCTGAAGAACTACCCAAGGTTACCAGCAGCACAATATCAAACCTCTTTTCATGACGGTTGTGAACGCTGTCAGTGAAAAGGTATTGGCCTGAGAAGCCTGCCAGGTGCTGCCTCCTCCAAGGCAGGCTTTCAGCAGCCAAGACTTGGTGATTTCAGACTTTGGGAGTTTGAGGAGTTATTTTGTTGTGTGGCTGTTTGTCACATTTTGGCACTCCATCTGGAGTGGAAGACACAAGAGCATATTGTTTTTGAACCATTAACTGCGCACCTGGTGCAGCCAGACTTATTTCTACCAATTCCAATGCCATCCTCACTATGTAGACACACGTGCACAGTCAGACACGCAACAGCGCAACTTGTCCAAGCATTTAGCAGGGAAAGAAAATAAACTGACGTGCTACAGGGGTGTTTGCCAACATTCTGAATGCAAGAGGGAGTACATAGCATAGAAAAGGATACACGTAACGTTGGAGAACTCAAATTAGCCTATATTCACACACTGACTGCCTTTTTTTTCTTTTTACAGTTTTAAAGTAGTGACTTCAAAGTTCTTACGATTTATCACGATTCACGATTTTTAACCGAGATTCACCTCAAAACGGTTAACCTCAACATCCCTACTCCAGACCACTGTGATGTTGAATTTGAACATGTTTTAAAGACGAGTCATGGGCATGGAGACAGTGTCTCTGTGATGAAAGTGTGGAATCAAGCTAAAGCTCCAAGACTAATCTCCTCTAAGCCGCGGCACAATACATGATAAGTGCATCTGTTAGACGGACATGGGCAGAACAGGTATTGGGGCTTTTAGCGTTAGCCTACGGGAAGGCAGGATATGCCGCAGGTCCAAGGCTGTCAGGTGGGGAAGACCTAAGGGAAGAAGGCCTGGGTGGGGGTGGTGAGAGGGGCCCCTTCCATGCGGGTGACGGACTTCAGTCAGCGGACTGATGTGTGGCCCTGAGCCCTGAACACGGCACACCCAATCTGCAGGGATTATTTTAAACGCTAGCAATTAGCCCTGCTCAATGGCATGGATCCCAGGGCCGGATTAACACTGTGATTCACCTGGACCACACACGCATGCACACGTTTTTTGCACCCTAAACCACAGGCACACACGGGGAACATGTGCACATTTGTCGTCTCTCCACATATTCTTCACACTTCCTCCACATCCCACGCAGGATATAATTCATCACCTCCGTAATTCTAGGATTCAAAGTAAACCTTTTTAGCCCTGAATTTGATCCGTTTCATTTGGCTAAAATCCATTGTGCATAATGGCACATATGCTACCTGTATTTTGATTGCATTGTTATTATTTCTGCTACAGTAAAGTGCTTGTCTGTCTTTGTGTCTTGCAGGCTTGTGGTTGGAGCTAGCTGTATCCTTTGTCTGCCAGTGAGCCTGGCTTGTAATGTTTGTAGTTGAATATAGTACCTCTGAGAATCTACAAGTCTGGCAAATAGAGCAAATATTAACTTTTTGCACCAGATTTAACTTTTGACGGGTGTCAAATCCTAATTGCAAATATTTTACAACATTTATTTTTAACCTGTCCAGAGTATTGTGAAGGGAGTTATAGTCTGTGTGTGATGGACAACTATGATATTCTGTAGGTTAAGTCTTTTACTCAGAAGTCAAGTGTCAAGCATTCTACATAATGCTTCATGATGACAAAATGTACAGAGGCATGCTAATCCTGAACCTGGTCATGTTCAGATGTGGCTCTGGAGTGCGCAGGATTTCTGACAGGCATTGGCCTGGACGCCACTGTAATGGTGCGCAGCATCGCCCTCCGGGGGTTTGATCAGGTACTACTCTTGCCACTATTTACAATTCTGTCACACTTTAGAATCTCATTTAATATTTTAAAATGCAAGAATATAATGTGTTCATTACTGCAAGGTTTTATGGGTGCTGCACTTTGTTCATAATACATTAAATTACATATTTCCCATATTTATAATGTTATATATCTATATGTTTTTTTTAAAGCAATTAAAATAATCCCATATGCTCCTTTTAAAAAGTATATCGCAAAGTTTATATCAACAACACAAAACATGAATCCAATATTTGTAGTGTTTTTCAACCCCTCTGTAAAACATGCCATTTTCTCTGGGCAGCCAAATAAGCTTGTAGCATCACGTTGTTTATTAAGGAAATTATGGCGGGATGAGTTTTAGATTTGACATTTTATTACATATTTGGTCAAAGATTTTCACTAGGGGCCCTATAATTATTTCTAGATTATATTTTTACAAATGAGTTTAGTTTTTCTGTCTATTACTTAGGCCTTTAGTGCAAGTAGAATGTGTGGTAGAGATTTGTCATCTTATCTGTAGATCCTCAGCCTGGGTTCCTAACACTCCTCTTTAGACAGTTTGAAGCCAAGCTCAATACTGTTTTTTTTTTCTTCTGTTTCCTCAATTGTTTTTAAAGGTTTCCACAGTTTTGAAGACACAAAATAGCTAAGGACATTAAGGGCCATTAGTTAATGGACATACTGTACTGACACTTCTGGTACATGCACAACAGGGACATACAATAAATATATGCTACCCATACCACTACATACATTTATTATTATGTGCCTTTGCAGTGTGGCATACAAAAAGGGTTGATGAGTATGACTTTACTTTTGGTTTTCTGCAGCAAATGGCTGGTCTAGTGACCGACTATATGGAGGCATACGGCACAAAGTTTGCGTGGAAGTGTGTTCCCAGGAGAGTGGACAAGCTGTCCTCAGGAGGCCTGCAGGTCACCTGGACAAACACCCAGACAGGTCAAGAGGAGAAGGACACCTATGACACCGTGCTGTGGGCTGTGGGTGAGTCTGTGGTGTTTCTGTCTGTTTTGTTTTTATTTTTATTTTTCACATAACCTGGGTAACTTTTTTGTTGTCAGCCTGAATGTGCAAGAACCTCTTTATGGCAAACGAGTTTTGATGAAACTGATGCTTTATTGGAGGGTAATTGTGACCCTAAGAAAGATATTCAGTACAAGACTGGGATTTAGATTTTGGTTAGCCAATCTCCTTCTTTCAAAAACACCCTTTCATATCCTATACCCGCCCATCCCGCAAGTCCAGCTTCATTGTCATCCTCAATAGAGTGCTGCGTCAGCAGATAACGGACGAATCAAGCCTGAAAACAAAGTAATAAAGTTCGGAGCGATGGAATCACCAGGGGAAGTGTTAATCACCCACCCCTGGCTCTCCGGCGCCCCTGCCTGGAGAGAGGGCAGGATACACCCTGGCACAGGGTCACCGCCCCCCCCCCACCTCTTTGTTCTCCCGATCGGGGCCCTTCCTGCCCGTGCCAGCCCTGCGGAAGGCGACGTGGGCTCTCCCTGTCACTGGTGTCCCTGCCCGTGGTCCCTCATCTGCCTGCAAGCGCCAGCTCCCAGCCTTCTCGGCCCATTCTTCATGTGAACATTTCATTTCTCCCATTACACCAGCACTACACTATGTGCAACAATGGAAGGAACATCCGTCTGGTCGTAGACGTTAGTTTTTGTTTGTGTTGAGGAGGTCCCTAAACTGGCCACCGGGCTATTGAGGGTCCTGCATCTGCTTGTGCTCGCTGACTGTGTGTGTGTGTGTGTGTGTGTGTGTGTGTGTGTGTGTGTGTGTGTGTGTGTGTGTGTGTGTGTGTGTGTGTGTGTGGCCTTTCTGCGTGCGACAGCGGCAAGGATGTGTGTGACCTGGCAGCTGACATGATGATCTACCCTCCCAAGGTTGCGTTCCCTCGTCCCCTAGCAATCGGGTCCTCCCAGCGCTGATGGCGGCCGATATAGCGTGCGACCGGCGGTGAGAATATTTGCATCGAGCGTAGACATCAGTAGGTATTTTGTCATGTCTGACACGCTGCGGTCGGAGCATTTCCTCTGTCCTTTAAAACAAGGTTTCACTTTCACCCCTGGGAACCAGGCTTATTCTACCATAACCGTGCGCCTCTGACATGGAGACCCTCAGAGTGGCCTCACACCTAGATTACCAACAGTGTGCACCCTACTATACAGTACATGGCAATGTGTTGACGATCTAGTATCATTACATCATATTAAAACCCCAATATTCGTGGGTTTCCTCTGTGCCATGAAATCCTTTTGTTGTTGATAGGAACTAGATTCAGCAAAAGCCACACCTCCGTTCTTTCTGTCCATTCACGTGCCTCGTATGTGCATTCAAACGGCCCATGCTCATGAGTTTTCTTTGATGGCTTTTTTGGTCGTCATTGCTCCCTTCCCTTTATTATTACTGCTTCAGTAATAACAGGGTTTTACAGGGTTTCCCCTGATGACTGTTTGTTCTGTGTTTTTAAGACCTAGCAAAAAGAGACGGAGCTTCTACTGTTAATGCTTCAGTGCCCCTAGTTGAAAGGCATCTGGGCGAGGCTGGTGACGTCTTCTCTCCTCTTTGATGTGTATATGCGGGAGTCCCGAGTGTCCCAGACCACTTCCCGTTACTGTGACCTTGCATTAGGGGCCAGGTGGGGTCCCGGGCCCCTATGGAGGAATTACAGGCCAAAGGGGGCCACGGGGACTGTACCACCACTGTCTAGCACATCCTTCTCCCTGGCCCCTGCCCGTCTCCACCCTTCCCTTGTGCCAGTCCTGGCCCCAGGGCCGCTCCCCCTCGACCAGGTGGTCCTGCAGGATGCAGCAGGAAATGGCACATTTCCACATTTCCTCTCTGCAATGTGGGCACACTGGTCTCTTACACTCTACTGTATTTTTTACATGGTCAGGTTGTTTTGACGTTGAGCAGCCATTCAGAGTGGGAGGTCACTGATGCTGCCACTTCTTTACTCCTAAGCTACGCTAACCCTGTTTTTACAAATTCACAATGCTCCTTTTATTAGAGACATTAATGATATTATAAGAAACTGCTGAGACTATATTATAGTGTTCTTGTTGTTTCCATGCTATTCCTGTGACCTGGTATAGTCCAGTATTTATTTTCATCAAAATAAGATTTTATTTTGTTGGGTAAGAAACAAGTATTTTCAGACTGTGTAGGACAATAATATTTGCTTAAGCACCTTTTTACATACCCTCTATGTATAGAGGGAAAATAGGTATAGAGTACATTTTTCAAATTAAAAGGGCCTTGTAGTCGCTCATGCATTCCTTTACACTGCATTAACACCAGAGAAATTAGTCTATTTATCTAGAGCCAGCACACTCATTATTGAGTTGTATTATAAAATATTTTTTGGCGTGAAAGAGAAAGCTTAATCAGTTTTTTCCAGCTCGTGTAACTCATTTTGAAAACAAGTCCTCTTCCATCTGACATTTCTTTCTTTTGTCTTTGTTCATTTGATGCATCAGATAAGCGCCCAGTTCTCTAGAAGTCGGGGAGGTTTGTTGTGGCTAATTAGCCTAGCCTTCTGGAAGCCTTCCTCCTAATGGCACCACAGGCTTTGTACAGAGTGACTGGTCTATCGGAGCGCGGGCCTGTCACTGTGTGTGTGTGTTTGACTCCATGCTCAGACGACTAGTCTCTTATCAGCCAGCCCACTGTTGTTGTGTCCTTGCCACACAATAGAGTCTCTCCTACAGTTCAGTGCTACAGGACAGCTATAGACAGACAGGAAAGGCTAGATATGTAGAAGGTCTATTAATACTTGGCAACTAAGTGTGGATACCAAGATAGCTAGCTGCTATTCTGTCATGTATGTAAGTTATTTAAAAAATATAGTGGTGTAAGTTTATGCCCTGTAAACACAAGGAAGGTTGTTTTAAATCTTGTCTCACAGACATTCACCTTTCCTCTCTTGACCTCGCTAATCCACTCTTTCTTCTGCATGCTATCTTAGAGCAAACAATGAAATCACGACGATGATAGTGGACTGTTGATTCTTGTCTTGTAAAACCAAAATAGATGCATGCCGTTTGCAATAGCCTGCTGAACTTGTTTCACGGGGAAGATGCTTTGAGATCCTAGAGGACTGGCGTTCATGTTATTGCGTAAGTTATGGCGCCATGTACCTCAGAAACTACAACCTACCAAACCAGTGTAGTTCCTTCAGGACTCAGTCATCCCAGTCTCTCTGCCTCTGTAAGAGACAGGTCCCTGGGCCCCCGCAGCCCCCTAGCTCTGACTTCATTGGTGGGGGAGGAAGTTGTTCCCGGCTCCATCCAGGAAAGGGTCTGTGGGGTTTGTTATTGCTGCTGTCCGATAGCATCTCCATTGGTACCTCGGGGGGCCTGGTGTTTATTATGCTACCCAGGCAGGGAGTGAGGAGCCTGGCTAGAAAAAGAGGAGAGGTTGTGGGCTCGGACACTTGAAGGTGGGGAGGTGGGGTGGGGGCGGGGTGTATGAAGTTGTGCAGTTTCTGTTGCCGTGGAAACCGAGTGTCAAGATGGGCGAGTGCCGACAGCATCAGTCATCCTAACCCCAGGGAGTGACAGAAGTCACACCTCATAAGTCCCAAGGGGCTGATCTCCAGCTGCTCGGTATTCACCCTTCTGCTCGCACTCTCTCCATCATTTTATCTGCTCTCTCTCTCTCTCTCTCTCTCTCTCTCTCTCTCTCTCTCTCTCTCTCTCTCTCTCTCTCTCTCTCTCTC
>JAOEHI010000024.1:5893829-5917522 GCA_025447815.1 Percopsis transmontana
TTTTGTTTTGGGGGTGTGGGGGGGGGGGTGTGTGTGTTGGGGGTGGGGGTGGGTGGGGGGGGGGGGGGGGGGGGGGGGGGGGGGCGGCCGGGGGGGGGGGGGTCGCGCACCATCCGGTAAATAAATACACAATACCAATGTGCAAATGTTGAGTTTTCAGTAGATTTCAGTTTTCTTTTATTACCACACGGCTAAACTGGGGGCATTAATCTCAGTACAGATGGAATGCACACCAGTGCAAACATAAAGCACATAAGTGCAAAAAGACAAAACATACAGTACACATCTCCACCACTACATGAGGCAGTGTTGCCCCTGTTAGCAGAGGGGTCACACCCCTGGTCTGCTCTGCTGACAGGCCTCTGCTATGCAGCCCTGTCAATCAACTGTCTGCACCAACAATGGCAGAAATTCCAGGCTGTTTGTTTGGTTAAGGACAGAGCTCTCTGAAAACCCCTGAACCCTCCTCAGGGTTCCACTGCAGCCTCTCTTCCCCCTGCGATCAGAACTGTTGTCAATCTGGACCCAGGCGAGGGGAATAAAGTTCACCCACCCACTGTCTTGAGAATAGTGGATCCCGTTTAGCAACCGTGCCTCTGATGTTCTTCCACAATGGAACGAACAGGCTAAATCCACCTTGAAACGCACTTAGTACAACATGTCAACATGTCAAGGAGCGCGCTGCGATTTAATCCGGCCTATTGAATGTTGACAGTCATGTTTGTGAGTTGACATTCACTGGGCTTTTTGTCTCGGGCCTTATAACAGCCACACTGGAAGAGTAAAAACGCACACACACACTCCTGCTATAGCACACAACTTGGGTACACAGCCCCACGGCCAGAGCATAAGCCTGGAGGAGATAGCTACCTTGTGTAAACATTTGTTAAAAATGTCTAGGAACAGAAAAGGCTCATCCAGGCTTAGATTATCCCTGAGAAATGAATAGGGGCCAATTATGACTGCTCTCTTGTATTGCCAGTATCTAGCTCTGAGCTGTCAGCTGGAGGTGCCTGCAGGACCCGTAGAAGGCACGGTGACTGGGGGAATGCTCCTTGAGGGGCCCTCAAATCCCTAAGCCAAGGTGAGTCTCGAAACTAGTCAGTTGCATTCTGCGCTGTCTGACTGGTTTTCACCTCCCAAGTATAAGACAATTAGCTAAGCGGACCCCTGAAGCCCTGTGCTGAGCCCAATAGTAGGCTCACAAAACCAATTGCTTGAACAAGGGTGTTGAGACATTGTTGTGTGAATTAATGTCACATGCATTCCTCATTCACTTGTTAACTCTCCTACTCAGGAGTTGAACTTCTCAGTTCAGAGCCATTGTCCCTTTGTGGGGGCTCCTCCGTCCAAGGTTGCTGCCATGGTTTAGTTTTGTATCAAGCTTGTGGGGAAATGAAGCATGAAGGAATCACTCCCTTTATAGAATCTCAAGGTTGTCTTTGTTCTTTCAGAATGGATCTGAAGAAGAGGTATTTCAGTAGAGTGAGAAAGGGGTGTTCACAGATATTGTTCAGGAACTAGATTTGGCAATACACAGTATCAAGAATCGGACTTTTCAATCAACACTCAAAAAATTTATAATTTCATTAACGGGAAATGCCCACATTGATTTTTAAATTAAGGTTTTATATATTTTTTAACTTAATAACTTTACTTTATACTGTGTGTGTTTGTATGTAGGCCTATGTAGGCTATGCCTATGTTTTCTATGCTAGTTGTGCTAGTTCTGATGCAAACAGGGGAATGCTGGTTGTGGGAGTAGAATCTAAGGTAGTAATGTAAAGATGTCTGTAATTATATGTTATTTGATGCATTCAGCACAATTACACTGTGCTTCGTTTTATGTCTTTCTGTGACTGCTGATGGAAAAAATTAATACAGTAGCTACAGCTGGCACAAAGCATATCTGTCTTTTGTGATATTAAAGTATTTGTATAGTACATGGTCCCTGTCAAGATAAACACTATAAAAAGAAGGAATGCGGGAGATTGAGAAGGTGTGTATGGTACGGAGGGCCTGTCCAGACCGGTCTACCAACCATACGTGGGACACCTTTAGCCAACGGTAATAAGGGTGTGCGACAATATCATAATTGTGGTTCTGATCTCCAGACATCAATAAGTGAGCAATTATGATCGCCAACCTCAACTCCTAAATCATTTTGTCAGGTCTGGCCGCACAGGAAGCCTTCTCATTACCCCCGAATTCTCTGTTAAGATTTATTGACGTTGCTGTTTCATACAGAGGCGCACAACAAAGGCACAACTGTGTGTGTGTGCGTGCGCGCGTGTGCTAAACCACATTGATAAGAGCAATAGTAGCCAGCTTTTAAAAGATAATTTGAAGTATGTTGTTGTTTAGGGTTAAACAATGCATGTCTGGTACACGATGGGAAGTACGTTGCCACCTCCCTCATGATCAGATAGGATCAACTTTACATCAAAATATTCTTCCTATATGATGGGCCTTGCAATGCTTTGCATAACATTCATACTGTTGTAGTATTCTTGGAGAGCCTATTTAGCCAGATAGATCATTCATGTATCAAGTTCAAAGTGATTACATACTACATTATAATCTTACTGGCTTGCCCAAAACAGAAGAAGAAGAGAAAGGGCATCGGTGTCACTGTTAAGCTAACACTTTTCCTCTAAATGTGTCAGATCTGGGCCTCTGGTGGGGTCATACAACCATAAATCAAAGCTTTATCTCTCCGCGTTGTGACAATGTGTCTCACTTACAGCGGCTAAAACCTCAAGCTGGAGGTTTAGGGTACCTGGCAGGGCTAGTTGAGCATAGACCGTTTCACTGGCAGGGCAACAAATTGTAATTCCTTAAGATTTGTCATGTCCATAAAACAGGAACATTTTGTGCTCACAAAACAACATGCATGCCTGCAGAGATGGACTTCTTATGTGGTGCAGATGGACTGCTTGTTGCGCTGGCCTAAGGCTGCTGTCGATGCCTCTCTGATTGATTCTGTCTTTCCTGTTTAGCCATTAAGCTCTGTGCGCCGGTACGCCCAGCGTGTGAATGAAAAGCATGCACACACACTCTCTGAATGCAGTTCGAAGGTGTTAGCTTAGCTTGTGGAACTCCGGTTTCCGTTTATGCATGCGGCTGTTTGTTTGTCACTGATCTGACGAGAGATTCCGTGAATGTGTGTGAGGGAGCATGTCTGCATGTGTATGGGCGAGTGAGTGTGTGAGCACCAATGCAGAGATGAGGGTGTAGGTGCTCAGCTATGGACTGGATGCATGGATCTGACTGCGTGTGTGCAAATATCTGCCACACAGAGAAAAGACTCCCTAAATATAGATTGGAACCAGAGGGACTTAGTATACCTCTGTGTGGTTCAAAAACAAGCCCGATGTTTTAGGACGGCGATTCTATAACGGGTGTCACTGAACTGTGGAATACTAGCACACATAGACCAATGTATATAACGGGACCAGTAATTAGTGCGTAATGTAACCTCTGGACATTTGGTCTTACTGTATGACAAATGAGCGAGAGGCAGGGTGGACAGAGAGTGGTCATTACATGGAGGCATGTAGCCTACTGTAGCAGCAACATCCTGTTGTGTCTAGCCTGGGCTGGGCCCTCCCGAATGCATCTTCAGACTAAGATTATCTCTGCTGCACTTACCTGAAATTTAGGATGAATCATACTTAAAATGCTGTTGAGGAACCCAGTCTGAAATAAGAGTAAAGTACCGTACTGTATGTCAAATTACATGAACAACTCGTTTTCAAACTCCAGGCCTATAATCACCCTCCTAAGAAAGCTTGTGTTTATTTAGATTTTATTCAAGCTGTGTTTTTGTTGGCACCAGCCATGTGTTTGTATGTATTAGGTTTGGGTGATATGACGAATACATCGGGAATCAACAGTGGGCTGAATCCATCGCCGGTGTATTTTTTTCTGCCGGTATTTTGCCAATTTAAAGTCCTTTTGTTTTGTTTATTTAGGACGTTTTCACACCTGAATGTCCGGACCAAGGTTCATATTTTTGTTACCATCGGCAATCACAGATTGAAGCAGTAATGGTTGTCGATAGGAACATTTTTACCTCGCCTAACCCTAGTATATATTAGCACTTCTATTGCAAATCAGTGGGACTGACATAATTTCTCTCCAAACTGTTACTTACTAACTTTTAGAAGAATATGAAATGTACTGGATCTAATAATTTACCAATTTCACAGAAAAACAAAACTGGTGTGTTTAAGGAAAAAGTTATAACTTCTAAAATCGAAGTCTTCCCTGTTTATCACTGGGCTTAGATAACATTTATTTTGGTGCGTTCCCAATGTTAGTGACCATGAGACTCATCCAGGACTGCCCTGCAAGCAGAATGGGGGGTGTTCAAGGGAGAAATCGTAACAATAGTACAGGCCCTGGGTGTATGACTCCCCTTCCTGGCAGTTCAAGGGAGGATGGCCCAAACATGCTGATAGTGGCTGCGCATCTGCTTTCTCCTCCCCCAGCACTGGGTCTTCATTAAATAGATGTTTTGTTCACTCCTCCGAGTCATAGTCAGTCAGTCCTCACCCTCCCTGATATATCTCCATTCACTCCATCAAGCCACATTGGCCAAGATCCCTAAGCAAAACAAGAGCCAGGAGAGCCCCTGGATCACGTATTCAGTGATATGAGCAACTCCAACACAAACTACCACATATCCTCTGTTTTTCTTTCTCTTTATTTGTAACGTTAACCTATCTTGATAATGGCTCATCCACTGGCAACTGCTGTCATCAATATGGCAAAAGAACACATGGGATAAGGCCGTGTCATTTGATCTTTTTCTGTTGTGAACATAACTTACGAAATGACAAAAACCTACGATGAGTTTCCCGATCTAGCTAACGTCAGATAGCTCATATCCAGGTAGCCATAAACCTAAATTGGTGTCAAAAAACTATTACAGTTCACAGATACTTTATCATTTTATCAGGCTATATACCATATGGACAGTATAGTATATACCATATATGGTATACTGTACTGTCCATATACTCAATGGTCTCAAAATGTCCACGGTCATAAACCACGTACAGTAAGTACAGTATGTGGTAGAGTGCACTCACCACATACTTACTGTGCGTGGTTTATTGTAGTATAAACTGGACATTAAAAGTTTGTAGTGTCAATGCAGATGCCCCGGTTTTCACAATTTTTCATTAAAGAAATTGTGGTTTCTTTGTCCTGTATTGTTGTCTCCTCACTAATGAATTCTGTACATGTGATCTTTCTCTCTTTTTTTTCCTCGGAGAACCTGCATTGCTTTGCCCTCCACACTGGCAGTCTACCACTCTGTGATGAGACTGAAGTCTGGCGCAGTCTACATCACACAGGATTCATCTATTTCTGTCTCTCTGTGGTCTGGCTGCTGCTCAGCCCAGCCACAGCCTGGGCCCTCAGCCGCCCAGCCTGCAGCCTTTCTAATCTGGTGATGAGCTGTAAAGTGACCCGCCTGCCCCTACGGCCAGGCGGTGAGGGTGGGATTCCAGGGATTTCCTTACCAGACAGTCTCTACTGTCGGATGGGTAATATAGTATACCCCCACCCACACCCTTTCCTTGCTTGGACCCCTAGAGAGACAGAGGCGCCCTGGCATTGTCCGGCTCCCTGGGTAAGCAGAGATGGACGTAATAATTGATGATGATTCACGGCTTGGCATCTGACCAGAGCAGTCAGCAGACACTTTCTCCTGCCTCCCGCTGAGTGGTTGTGATCCTGCCACCTCCATTTACTCTAATTAGTTTAAGTTCATGGTCCTCCAGCCCCTAAACCCACCCCTTCATTTCAACAAGTCTGGTTCATCTTATTAGTTGATTAGATATATTGGTAACCCTCCTTAACATCTATAACATAGAAACTTCTTAATTTGAATAATAGGACTAAAAACCAGGGCATATATATAAACAGTGTATTGTGATTACAGTATCATTTTTGAGAATACTTTTTATAGTTTTTCATGTGATGATGAAGGGTATAGTGGCCTTGAAACAGATTTGAACCCTCTATTCTACACAGAATGCACCTTAGCCCACTAATCCACCTGGACACCTCTGACCTTGTATTCATTATTGTTTCATTTAGCAATGCAGGGGGAATGGCTGTCAGTGGCCATCAACCGGTCTAATCCATGACCATAGAAGAGGTTTAAAACACTCTGGTTTCATCTAATCTTCCTGCTCAAACCTAGCCGAGCTTGAAACCTGCTTTCTCCATGATAGGAATGGACAAATAATGGTCTCTCCCAGCCCTCTCATGAAAGAAGTCTATGTGTTCTGTGGATTAGGGCCGTCTGTTTTTTCTTTCTCTCTTTTTTCTCAATTAGACTGAATAGGATAGAAAAAAATAAAGACTCTCCTGTTTGCACAGTATCACAAGGCTTTGCAACTTCTATACTCATTGCTCAGCCCCTGGGTTTTGAGGTATTCAAGAAAATATGTGAACTAGTGTTTGGAACTTTGTTTGCAGGTATGCCTAGTCTTATTTACGCAGATCATGTGTGATCTACATAGAATACAGCATACACTCCAATGCAGTATTGTGTCCATTAATGTTTCTAAAACATGCACAAAACACATGCTAAATATATTCTATTATATTCCGTTATATTATATGAGGCAAAAATAGTTTGCCTCTACAACGAAGAGAGAGAGAGACAGAGTGTGGAAGTCCCTGATATTCTGACCGATTTTTACAGGCACGTGTATGGACAGCTACTATGCTGAAAGGGTCCTTCAAGTTCAATGGCGCATATTTTGTTTCATGCATACGCAAAAGGTAATTCAGCTTTCTGACAACTGTTACAACACCGATTTGTCCTTAGAAAGGTATTTATCCGAGACTTTGCATGTGACATGTTAACGCTTTATGTTAATATGTGTCACCGTTCTTTACCGCGGATACTAATGGTGAATAAAAAGCGTAACGTTAGCTGTGGGTTATTAAAAAGCTTCAACTAGCTTTTGCATGACAGGCAATAAGGCTGGCAGACAGTGTGAGGTAAAGGGGTATTGAACGTTACTGAAACCTTCCGATCTGTATTTGCGTAGTTTCGGGAAAACAATTTAACATACAATGTATTTATCCAAGACTACACAAGTTGTTAAATGGAATGAAACACCGTGAATAATATCAATGAAACTAATAACTAATTGCAACTACTAACTGTAACCGTTTTGGTCAAAAGCAACTCCAAATAGGATTATTATGCTCTTGTCTGTTTCTTTGTATTTCTTAGCTCTTGCTATCTGTCCAAATCTGTCCTGTTTTCAGAGGTCCTGTTTTCCTCATGTTCAATTCGCTTATTATCAAGTGCTTAGAATAGTAATGTGATTGAGAGTAAGATGTAACGGTTTAACATGATTCCTCAATGTCTGTAGTGGTCTCATAGGGATTACAACACCACAAATACCTACATGGTTTCATAATTAGGCTGTTAGGATGGCTAAGTGCAAATCTCTCTTGACACTATTAGACACAAGGATACTGGTGATAGGATGGCACTTGAACTGTCAAGGCCCTTGTGTCTCTTTATCCTGTTGTGACCAGGTACATCGCCTTGTGGAGGAAATGGGTGATAATACAAACAGATAAGGGCCGAGGTACCTGTTGGCCACAGTAAGGACACCCTAAATTAGGACCCTCTGACACAGTGCTCCATCAGGGCTTTCCTAAATAACATCCACAAGTCTTTCAGACCTTATCTGCAATGGCCCCTGCGCAGCATTCACGCCATTGCTGTGAACAATACCGCCTTTTCCCGCTCACTGCAGCTGTGAGTGACAGTGGGTGTGGGTGCACTTGTGTCTGACTTCAGCCTGTATCTGACACAGGGCTGTTTATCCAGCCCAAACGCCCACACACACACCAAGAAACACTCGGTCCGGCACACAATAATGGGCGTGTGTCCTCGCCACTTCCTTTGCTGTTTGTCTTTCTGAACTTTTATAATGGACCTAGCTCTCCTTTTGGCACGTTCATTGCGGAGACTGCTTGACCCCCCCCCCCCCCATCCTGTAAGGTGGAAGTTCCCCCCTGGAGAAATGGTGAAAAGAAGGGAAGCAGCAGATAAGGCTATTTGTTCTGATAAAGAGAAGCAGAATTACTAATAGCTAAGGTATGATTGGCCAGCAAGAGGGATTAAACTACCTTGTCTCAAACATTCAGCTGCAGAGTTCTTCACTTAGTTGGCGAGGCTGTTGCAAAAGTGAAATGTTATTGTGGATTGAGGACTCACATTGGCAGGACTATCTAGAGTGTGCTTTCGAGTTATGTGTAAGCTGCTTTCAAAGTTTCATCACGCAGCTCAGATCTCATATTTGATGATAATATCGGAGCAAGGGATCTTGGGATCCCCAGACCTCCATAATGGCTCCTGTGAAGCTGGGGCATTATTATACGAGCTGTTTAATAAACCCTCCCTGTGATCAGTATATCCCTCCCTCCCCGCTGTTATTTATGAATGGCAGAATATGACAAGCAAGGGGGACAGCTCAGGTGGTTAGCTGCCGATCACATGATAGCAGCTCCGAAGCGCCGGGCGAGGAATGTGGAGGGAAATAAACTGAAGCCTCTATATATCATAATGAATGGTTTCCCTAACCCCTCCCCTGCCAGGCTTAGGGGGGGCGGAGTCTCGAGGGTAGAGGGGGCATAGATAGTGGCTACGTTTGATCTGAAGGTCGCCAGCCCCTTGCCGGTGTTGAGAGAAGCCTGGTTGGCGAGGCTGGCCCTTATTTAATAACATGAAGGGGAAGCGGACCTTTCTCTCATAATTAGGCCTAATTGCCCCACAGGTGTGGACAGACGGCCCAAGGAGAGACAAACTGCCTTTATCCATGGACTTAGAGTCAGATTACCCAGAGCTGTCTTATCTATTACAGGGCCAGCAGGAGCCTCAACCCTCTCCTGCCTCTTCCCACTGGCTCCCAGACCTAGCTCAGGTATATTAGTCAGTCAGTTTGATTTATGATGTCCTGTCCACCACGCACAGGTTTAATTAGGCCCAGCTAGTCACCCTGTTCTGAGATGCTTCTGTGGACATGTTTAATAAGAGCGCCGATATAATTGTGTCCTTGGGCTGCACATTGAAAATGATTTATTAGGTGGTTTACTGGTTATCTATTGCTCAATCACTTTATGAAAGCTCCTCAGGTTTTATTAAAACTGATGGGCGCAGGGTGCCTTTTTTTTTTTTTTTGGGGGGGGGTTTTCATCCACCGAAAGTCCTTCAAGATCCTTTAACTCCAGAGTCACATCTCATCCAACTACTCACGTAATTACCATATCATTTCACTGTAGATTTGCTAGTGATGTGTTTTGATATAAAACAGACATAAGTTTAACAAGTGACAGGCCATCCTGTGGCTTGGATGCGCTGGTATGTTGGAAACAATCGAAGGGGCCCCCACGAATAGCTCAGAGTTACATCCTGCCACCGACTTGTTTATTTACCCACTCTTGTTTATATGCCCCCCTCCCCACTGGCTGCATGTTTGTATTTGGGTTTGTGGGTGACTTGCTAAACAGCAGCCACAACAGGTCCATTGTTGAGGCCAATTCAAGCGCTGGAAACGCTGACTCCAGAAAACAGTCTAGAGTCAGCGGCGACGAGAAAAAGGTGCACTGAGAACCTTTCCTACCAGCCTGTTGGATACAGCCTGGCATATTCAATAGATATTGCCTCACTGTCACCCGACTTCCGTGTCAATCACTGCCACTGTGTGTTCTGATTGACACAATCGCCGGTGGAATGCTTCTAAAGCCCGCGAGTTTACACAGTGAAGACCGCCCAGTTCCATGCGGCTTCGTCCCTGACTCAGAGGTCCACACAGTCCTGCCTCAGAAGGACAATGAGGGAGCCTTAATCCACCTGTTATCAGGGTGAGCCTCCCCTGTCTGTCTCTCTCATGCACGCACACCCGCACGCACGGACACACACGCACACAGGGCTCTGGCTCAGGAATGCACTATACCCACCCATTTTACAAGTAGCATGGCTTAACTAATGGACCCTCGCATAACACTGTTGACATTTTGCTTTTGGTGACTTTTTTCATTCTTTATGCCAACAAAAAGTGACTTGGTACTGTAGTTTGTTGTTGACATTTGGTAGTTTCGTCTAGAATTACAGGAGGCTAAAATATCGTGTGCCGGGAAACTGGACAATTTTAGGGATACATTCATTGCTATATTGATTGCTGATCCTGAATTTCCCTCCCCCATTTTTTCCTAAAGTAAAAGAGTTAAAGATGTTTTAATGGACAATATCATTTTAAATGGAACTTGTTATTTACAGTGAGGGATTTTAGATTTCTTTTCAAGTTATTTGTAACCAACGGCTTTGCACTTTGCTCTGCAGACAACTTTTTATTTGCATACATTGCATAGTGCTATGGTAGGGTCTGCAATAGAAGCTGTAAATACTCCCAAAACACTGGCATGTTTAGGCCTATGTCTTGCTCCCTGTAGGCTTGTATTTTTGGCACAAATTCAGAGGATGACAGAGCTTGTGCATGCTCATAATTAGGTATGTAACAAATGGATTTTTTTTTAAATTAATAAATAATTCACAACAATACACCATTGCGACATAAACACACACGAATCAGCTGTGCCTTCCCCCGTTCTCGCACACAATAAATTCAAATTAAAAACATCTAATAAATAATACCTTAAAACTTCAAATAAAAGCTTTTATTTGCTTCAATCACCTAACTTACCTAACCTATGTTTGGGACAGGTGTCTATATTGATCCTATTAATTATTAATTTCGTCCAAAATTCTTGCTCAGCAAAGATGGGAAATACTATCAGATTGATTATTTAAACCAGTATGAATATTACTTGTATAAAAATTAGGCACTTTTATATTGTAGACAGATTCTTGTACTTCCATCATAAAGGCTTAAGAACATAAAATATCAAGGTTACACAGGATGGCAAACTTACTGGCAAATGTGGGCCAAGATTTCGCAGAGCAACCTGCAATTGAACTAGAGCACAAGCTTGGATTTCACGACAATATTCACAACTTGGATTCATTTTTATGAAAAACCGTTTTGATTGTTTTGATCGGTGGACCCTTACATTTTCGCTTTCGTTCCTCCTGCAAGTTCAGTCCAGAGCACGCTGGTGTATGCATTATTCGGCTGATTGTGTCTGTCAGTTCAGAATACAATGATATGATACACTGAAAGGTTTGTAACAATTGTAGTATTTATTGTTATAATTTACCACAACGTAATTATGACGGTATAGAATCATATCATGATTTATGACTAGTATTGCCTGATACCCTGCCCTAACAAATACACCAGAATTAATAAGAGCCTCATACAATCTTTTAGAAGAGGCTGTGAATTGACCATGTGGGAGATAAGTGAAAAAAGGTATGTGAAACATGATGTTCAAAATTGTGTGGTGCGACTGTCTGTGGTGGTGATGGAACAGCAGTCTGCGGATGACTGTTTTCTTTGTGAGACATAAGACTAAGACTTTGTCCTTAATTAGGAAGGCTGGCCAGGGGTCCATCTCTACGCTTCACAGATTCACATGGACAATTTAACAACTAACCTCCCGAAATGAGCTACTCCTGAATACCACAGAGCTCCAATTTCAGCGTGTGCCATTTGTGTGTGTGTGTGTGTGTGTGTGTGTGTGTCTAAAAGGGGGGTGTTCTAGGTTATGATAAGTAAGAGTAGGGAAGGACAGGAGTCACTGACCGAGGTGACCCACCTTAAATAGGTGGACTGTAGTGACAGCTCAATTCTTTAAAGAGGCATTGTGTAACATCTAGCATCTAGTCTTGTTTTTAATAATGAGGTCATTTTAGCAGACACTTTTATCCAAAGCGACTTACAATTCCATGGTGCTTCATACAAGGAGCAGGACGCTTACAGGTCGGCCAACTCTGGGGCTCGAACCCTTGACCTCCTGGCTGGGAGTCCAACACCCAGACCACTAGGCTATCCTGCCCCCTGTTTTAATATTTTAAAACCTTCCTTTTTTCAGCAGGATATTTTGATGTACCTCAGCAGAATTGGTGTTTCGCCTCCGATCGCCATCTCAGAATTGAGTGACACCTTTTAGCAAGCCGCACCACCATTGTGAAATTATGAAACAGGGGCATACGATTGGACAAAGCACATGTCCCGTGCAGTGTTTGTGTTCCAAGTACCTGTCGTTACTCTACTCTGCCCAATAAATACATTCTACCTTTTAAAGATCCTATACTATTCCAATGTAATTTGGGACAGACTCTACTGTAGCTGAACATTCTGTTTCACTTCCCTTTTTTTTCCATGCCCTAAGCTGATTGGCTATCACTGGAAGTGGCAGTATAGGTCAGAGGTGATTGGTTATAATCCAGAAATTATGTCACACAGATAGGGCTATATCTGACTAGTTTGTTAAAGGAATGAGGAAGGAATGTGGAATGTGGGCTAGACATTTCTAAATTGCAAAACTAAAATTTTTCGATGGCGGGCCTTTTAAGGTGGGGATAAGAGGAGGCCTATACACTCTAAAGCCGGTCACTGAGTGTCACTCGCAGTCTGCATTCTGCTGTGATTTGACACTGACGCATGATTTCCTTTCGGGATGCTTGCGGTCAGCTGGGTTTCCATGGCAGACCTGCTTTACAGACGACATAAAAGCTTTTGCTCCCGCTGCCTCTGGGAGAACTGCTGTTGATCAGAAGAGCAGTGCAGAGCCCGAACCTCTTGTCTGTTTACAGTAATTAAGCTGTCACTGCCTATGATTTATGGCATATTGAGTAAGAGAGGTGTTATCACGTAGCCCAGGAGGATAGGAACAAGACGTAAGGAGGCTCGGGGCTTCCGCACAGCCACAGGGTTTGTAGCTATTTACAATGGAGGAAATAGACAGCGGGTTACGCACTGCTGTCTGATTGCCGGGTGGAATAGAAAGGCCTTCAGGCAATCAGTCTTTGCTTATTGTTTTTGCCAAAACGCACTGGGATAATAGGTTGCTAAAGAATTGTTTTGGTAGGTGAACCTAATGAACCCTGCCTGAAGACTAGTTTTAATGTCATTGCATTCATTAATCAGCTTAAATACTGTAAATAGCACAATAATATGCCACGCAGCCTTGAGCCTGAGCCCAGACACTCTTTATTTTACGTCTACAGCAATACTTACAGTCTTTGACTGTATTCCATTACACAATTAACTCATTTTGTAAAGAAACTTTTTCTCCTTTTTATAAGTGGCCTCTACTGCATTCACAGAGTGACCCAGCAATGTCTCGTCCGGCCCCGACCCCCATCTACACCCTGAGGGGGAGTGGTGCACCCCTGAACACCCTGCAGTTTAGCTGCTGTGGAGACGATCGATCCCTTCTCTTCTCTGGGTAAGCAACTCTCAGTTGGTTTCTTGTCTTCGTCTTACCAGGACCTTCTTTGTTCATCGTTTAACAAAATTCAACTGCAGGTTTCCATTCAAGAGAAATGTAACATTATTGCCCGTGAAGCACTTAATGTGCTCCGTATTGTGATAATTATTGTAGTTAGAGAGGCTAGTGCTCTGATAGTATGGGGATGGTTTATGAAAACGTTATGCATTAGTTAAAACATTTTGTGTAACCGGTGGTGTCGTCGCATTCTCCAAGGTCCGGCAAAGGCTCCATACATATCTGGAACTTGAACACTAGGAGAGCTGAGAAGGTTCTAGAAGGTCACTCGGGGAACTCTGTCATCTGGATCAATATGCTACAGTCGACTAATGCCTTGATCAGGTCAGTGCGAATTCATTGTTTTGTTTTTCTGCTCCACTACTTGTATATTCTGGTCAGCTAGCTATGATAGAAACGCAAATGCCTCCCAATGGCAGAAATGCCTCAAAAATGTGTTTACAAACATGTTTTATTTCTTTCCTTTTTGAAGCTAAAACGTCTTCACTCTTCCTCATGCCAGTCAGGGACGGGACATGCGCGTGTGCGTGTGGGACCTGAGCGAGGGTCGCAGTGAGGTTTCAGACTCCGTTTGGACCGGCAGCGTGGGCTTTTGTCAGTGTTCCCTGCTGGAGACCGCCCCTGGCACCTGGCTACTGGCCTGTCCTGGCACACAGACAGAGGAGGTAACAAATGAAAGCCCTGTTCTCAAATCATGCACCTAGTTTCCACATTCGCTAACGCACACGTATACAACAGGTCCAGACCAGCACGTCCTATATATTTAACCCGCAAACAGATGTAGTTCGTAGAGTACGCAGGCTATGAACTGTTTAACTGCAACTGGTTTTAATGCTGTTGGATTTTGGAATCCATCAGCCAACTTGTTTTGTTGAATAATTGGTTCGTTTATGAGCCTCATGTTAAACAGACTGTGCTCTAAAATGGAGTGTGAGTGTACATGTGAGTAAATGTCTGCTGATGAGTCTGTGTGTAGTGTCTCAGGGTTTTGTGTGGAGCTAGTCCCTGTGCAGTGGAGCATGCTGGGTAGAGCTGTGGTGTGTGTGTGTGTGTGTATGTGGGGGGTGGTGGGTAGGAAGGGGGGGGGGGTTCAGCCACCTTTTTATTGCATCCAGATTCATATTACTCACTCTACTGTGGAGGAGCCACACTTGAAAGGGACAGAGCGGTCACCTGATCCAGCTAAACGTGCCTTTGCTAACTCCAGTCCACAAGGCCAGGCATCAGGGCGCCTGCCATTCCCAGCACCTCAATAATGCCATTGTCCCTACCGACAGACAGACACACACACACACACACACTAGACCAAAAGCTCTACCAACAGTTGATTTTGTCATTTTGTCTCCCCCTCCTCCTTCCACAGAGATTTTAACCACACACACACTCTCACAGACAGACACACACATTCACACACAACCGCACACATGCCTTCATTTCAAAGTAACCACACTGGTGTCCTTTAGCACTATAGATACCTTGATGGCATAGGCATGTAACCAGGAATAAATCTGGACAATATCCTGCTCAAATGTTTTTTGTTTTACTGCTCGTGAAGAGGTTGGTGCCAGCAGATTGCTGCCATAGCAGAGGCATTAATTAATAGTGTGGGTGTTTTATTTACGGGCAACGCCATGCCACACAGGAACAGCCCAGCACCTGAGGCGACGCAGCTCCTTGAAGGACCTCTTTGTGAGGCAAGACGAGGTAAACTTGTGGGACAGATGTGGCGCAGCGATAAAATACAGATCGCTCCCTTAAAGGGATGTTTAATCTGAGGCCTAATGAGGATGAATATGTGGCTCATCCAACACATAGGAAGTGGGAGGATTGAATATCGCTGCTTTAGTGACATTCTGCATACACACACACACACACACACACACACACTCTCTTCATCATTGCCTTCATTAGCCTGTGTGTATTTTATCAGAATCAGTGCCAACGTGTGCAGGAAAACAGCATTAATGTGGTGGGGTCAGCCGTTTGTGGGATTTATTATAGACAGTGGGGCGGCTGCCCTTGTCTGATGGATAGTATTGTGCTGCTGGTGGGAGGCACTGGGAAAAGACCAGGTTCTGACCCAGCTTTGGCCACAGCTTTGTTAGTTGAATTTGAGACAAACAAATCACGATTTGGCAGACAGCCTTTTAGTGATATACAGCTGCAATTCTGTATATGTGTAACTAGCTCCTAATGATTAGACTAGCCATCGGTTTCCAGTGAATGGTTGCCCAGCGTAGATAAAATGGGCAAACAGTTTAGTTAAAAACAAATGATGTGCAAGCCTTTTTGTAAAAACTGTGTGAAGGAGATGATTTAGGGACGACTCTTTCTACCAGCATCGCTTCCTTAAGCAGGTACTTAGACATACACAGGACAGGTCACCTTTGGCCTGAGCGCTTGTATGTTGGCTGGGTCAGAGTATTTAACACCTGTTTAAGTATGTTTTGCTAACTGATGTTTTAATTCTGCTCCACAGATAAAGATCTCAGAGCTGCCCAGTAAGAACCCTGTGTGCAGCCTGATGCCAGAGGCGAAGCTAGGGATGGTCATGTGTATCAAACTGTGGCAGGTACGATCAAGACCAAGCTTTCCGATGTACGTACGTAGATGTCTCACCTTTTTTATTTGTATTGACTTAGCTTGAAAGAACGAATTAAGCTAAGAATCACTTACCAGTTCAAATTGCTTTATTCACAAGTTCTACTCCTATTTACCTTATGAGTATTAAAGTCAAATTGTGCATATAAATGATGCTATTGTCATTGAGGTTATACAAAACATTTTAAGCCTTACCATTTGCATTTCTAGTTAGATTTTATAATCTAGTCAAGGCACGACATGGAAAAATTTCATCAGCATCAAACGGCAGTATATGCAGACCTAAATTATAGACTTGGAATGATAAAACTGGAAAGTGACTTGAAAAACATACACCGTGTGTTTATGAGGAGTACAATCTATCCCTCCTCTCCAACAGTTGCAACAGTTGCCCATGGCAACAAGACACACTAACAGATACGTCCAGATACAGTACTATCCAATGTATACGAGATGTGGCATGTGATTTGTATCCGGCAGCTCATTGCTGGACATTTTTCCGAGTGTCTGTTGTCGACTGGCGGCGATTCCCGACACTGTAATTAGAGCGTTTGGTGGGGCTGGGGGTTCACGGCCATATATCAGCCTGCAGCTGTACATCCAATCTGGGCCACAGAGAAGTTAACCCCCTGTTTGGTGAATGCTGTCGAAAGTTTTATTTTCCTGCCATTAACGAGGCCTGTAATTATTTTCATGGTTAATTAATAACGCTGTGTGGAAGGTTAGTTTGGTTTGGGGGGGGTAAATGTATTTGAGAAACTCGCCACTCTGTTCATGGCTGCATGCTCGCAGGGCTCTTAATACAGTTCCATGGGCTTTGAGATTTCAAAACTATGCTTTTATTTATTCCATAGCTATATCTGTGCCGGACACACAAAGCTGTAAACGGGAGTTAACCTACTTAACGGGATTTAGTACTGTAGCTAATGCTAGCGATAATGAAGGCACCCGTGACTGGGTCTGGGTTGGGAGGAATAAAACGTGAACCTATTCTTAAAGCAGCAACAGCAATCGAAGGTTATATTCGTCCTGCAGTGAATCAGGCGGCAGTCCTGTTGCCCTGTTGCATCACTTAAATCACTATCAATAAATCTACAGGAGAGATTGTGTTGGGGATATGATGACTTCCAGTCCAGAGTCTCACTTTACATGTTGACACTGTTTGATTTCAATGCTTTTTTTTTTTTTGTCATGTGATTCATGTATCCATTGAGTTTCAGCGTTGAGTGCCAGGAAACATAATTATCAATTATACAATATGAGTGTAATACAGTGCAGGCAGCTGTCTGACTTCAAAGCCAGAGGGCCCAGGTGATTGTAAATCATATTCAGGCAGACTCCTTTCATGGCCAAGCCACGTTCATCTGTAACTGTCACTGAGCAACTTAGTGGGGGGTGGGGGCTGTCAGCACACTGTATGTGTGTGTCTGTGAGACGTATTGGTGAAATGTCTCTCAGAGAACACTATAAGACCATCTTAAAGTCCACTCTCATCCATCGCACAGGGCAGGTGGAAAATATCTCCCACACACTTTTGATCAATCGTAGGAAGAGAAGGCTCATACTGTCTTCCACAACAGCTCCTCTTGTGCTACCGCACACACACACGCACACAGCGGGAGAAAGCCGCCGACACGGTTCTCTTGTCTTTCACTGGACCTCCGTCTCGCCCTCTTCCAACCCTCTTTTGACATCAAACATGGTTATTCTCTCCATTAAGAAAGATCTACTAAAAGATTTATCGTCATGTTAGATGTTCGCAACAGAAAGCCACATGAAACTCCACTGTCTTGTCTTCTGCGTTCAGCCGCCCTTCAACAGAATTCGGCTTCATCCAAGAGGTGAGGGAACTCGCTGTCCAAACTCTCTGATTGGCTGCAAGCGGTGAGTGATAACACCAAGGCGCGGAAGGAGAAAGTGCCTCCATATGGAAGCCTGGCCCGCGTGGGCACACGGGCTCAGCCGGGGGGACAGTGTTGATGTATGATACGTAGCGGTTTTTTTTTTTTTTTTTTTTTCCCTCTCTCCTCCACCATGACCAGGGGCTGGTGGTGGAAGAGGAAATGTTCCTGTACAGATATCCATCACGCTCAGCTCATCACCTCTCCGCCCTCTCGGCCATGACATCATGGTGGGGCAGGACACGATCGGTTCCTGATGTGCGGTAGGACCTGCCTGAGTAAGGCTGTGTTCACAAGAGCGTTTGTGAAAGCACTTAGTCTTATTAGTCACAGATGAACACACTGGCTGATGGAATAACAAAGAAGATGTGAATACTGTCCACCTTATTTTCTGATTTGGAAGTAAAACATTCTGTTTTGTGTGGACGTCCACTACGTCACTTCCTCCTACATAGAGGAGAACCAGCTGGCAAGCTAGTCAAGATGTTGTGGGAACCATCTCAGAATTACAATAGCTTTCTAACACAACAAAGTATTTCCCTCATCTTTGGACTATTAACAAGTGCAAGGACGATATGAAGAAATGACCAGATTGTCTTTAAGAAGACATCAACAGTTATTTTGTCAATCTGTGATTAACTTTGTATGTCTACATGAGCTATTTAGCAAGTTCCTACATGTAAATGTAGCAAAACCAGCGACCAGAAGCCAACCACCAAAAAACAAGAAGTTCCACTTTGTGAATCCCCTGCTTTATTAGACCAAACCAAACCGCGCCCTCTTTCCCAGCCTGTCCTTCCAGAGTGTTCATCTATTTGTCTTGCCAGCTGCTCTAGGGTGATGAATCTCCTCCCTAAACTCCAAGCCCCACTCCAGCAGAGAGCCCTCTTGTAGAAGGCCCTGTGTAGGATATAATGAATTAGGTGTCTACCCAGGGTTCCCTGACCTGCGACCCATTACATCATCAATCAAGGAGGTCCCTACACTTAAGTGAGGTGCAAAGGGCCACGGCGGGCCCCCAGCATGGAACGCCCACCCCCGGCCCTGCTAGCAGGCAGGGGCCACTGATTTTCACTTGTTTTTATTTGTTTTCATAATGTCTTAGCGTCGGTTCTCACTGATGTGTTTGGAAAGAATACACAGCTCTGTCTATAATTTGTTTAACACAGGGAGAGAATAAATGTATAGTGTTAAGTGAGAAGAGGTTTCGAAGATGGATGAAAAGATGGCAGCCTCGGCCCCAGCACACATATGGAATGAATTTCTCTCCCTTCTTGCGTATGCCTACGCATGGCGCACTGCTTTTGTTGGGGAAGATACCAAAGTAAAGGCCCAAAAGAGATCCTTAACTATATTCGTAGGGTATTCTGTATAGCTGATAGATTTCTTTCTTAAAGTGCAGTGAGTTTATTTGCGAGCTGTTGCTCTGTCACTTTATATGGTTATGGGATAGTTTTAACCTTCATTTGCATAGCCCCCCCAGGCCAGAGTTGACATAAAGGGGGCGAGTTTGAGATAAGAAGTGACATGATCTTTTGCATACCAAGGGAGACGAATGGTGGGCCTGTGAAAAGGACTGAGGAAAACAAGTGTAGTCCTCTCGGTCCACACATTTTCCCTTTCTTCCATGTGTCCTATTCCCTTCGCTCTCCGGCCGCCTGTTCTCCTTCCTCGCCTTCCTCCAGCGGTGCATTGATATATGAAGCGGGCACCCGGCCCCACTTATCAGTTCACCTTTATGATTTACAAGCCCAGTGAGCTTCCTCCATATCCCTCCCCTGGAGAGACTGCCCAGTAGGCAGACTCTGAGGTTATCTCTTGACTCCAACAGTGGCCTTTTAGTCCGCAAGGAAGGGGTCAGACAAGGCAATAAGTGTGTATGTGTGTGTAAGGGGGGGGGATTAGGTGTTTTTAAGGTTGACATTGTTGGTAGGTTATCTGGAAAATGGTTTTTAAAGGAAATGCTGGAAATGTTTTGTATAGTGATCCTCATATAGTGATCAGGACCCTAGACTGATTGGATTTGGTTTGAAGGAAGATTCTTGTATTTTAATCATCTTTTTATTTTATTTTACCACTATACTGTACGTAGTCAGTATTCACTGACTGTGATTTAGTAAATCCTTTTGAATTTGTTGTAAAAGCATAAAACTAACCTTTTATTATTAAAAAAAGAAAAGATAAATCAATTCGTAATGAATTGGCTTCATCCATTAAGTGGACATGGATTGCAGTGTAGCTCTCAGCAGTAGCAGGTCTGTGGCACAGTGATATAGATGGGGAGCAAAGTGACGAGCGCTCTAATAGCCTGCTAGCAGGAGGGAGCTCCAGGCTGACGAATGGAGCCTGCAGTGTCCCTCATGGTGTCATCGGGAGCTTCCAGGATGATAACCTCTTGCTCTGCTATGCTTCCAGCAACACACAGTGGTCCCTGCGGTTTACGATATGGGTCCTCATCGCTCATAAGCCCCTTTTACGCAGCGTAAAAACCCGGGATTGTTGCAGCTTTATACCACCTGTTCTGTGTAAAAGGTACGGAGGCGGAACAGAGGTGGGACGTTTTGATGAAGCTTGTCACCAGAGTCGTGTATCCACAAACACGGTATTATTTCATGAATGGTTATAGCCTACTATAGCAGATGTGTCTTAAAAATCGCGTCCGTCCTCAGCAGCTATAAAAGTTTATGAGCCACTATGAGGAATCAAGACAATATTGTCAGAAACAGACTGACAAGATTATTTAACGTCACGACATGTAAGCCATACACATGAATAGGCCAATATAAAACAATCTTGTTCATTCATTATTTAGCATGTCATTTCATAGACTCATTTAAAAGAGGGATGCGGCGGTTACTTATCAATACATTTTCTAATCAGAGACTGAAGTGCAGATAGATCCCTCCTTGTTACACGTCACACTCTTTGCTGGCGCATCGGTTAGGTTTAATATAGACAAGCAAACGCGGCATAATGCCGGGTCTTCTTAACGGCATTATTGCGGGATCTTTGTAAAAAAGGTCTGTACTCTCCTCCACCCTACCCTAACTCCCCCACTCCTGACTCCTCCTGTTCTCACGGTCATCTTCTCCATCTACCTTTCCTGTTTACTCCTCTTCTCTCTCTCTCTCTCTCTCTCTCTCTCTCTCTCTCTCTCTCTCTCTCTCTCTTCCCACCCCCCTTCCAGCCAGAGGCTGGCCATGGACCCCTCCTGTTCGCCGGATACGAGGATGGGTCCCTTATTCTGTGGGACATATCCCAGAGGTCCGTGCTGAGCCATGCTGCTGCCCACCCAGAGCCCGTCATGTGCCTGGCCTTCGACTCAGAGCGTCTGAGAGGCATCTCGGGTTCCTCAGAGAATAACCTTGTGCCCTGGTCGGTTGACGGACAAAACGGCATCCAGGTCAGTAGACGATATATTGTGGGGGTGTTCCATGACTAAATGGTTCTCAACAAAATGATCTTTCACACCTGAGGAACTTTTTTATGGAACTATAGTGTTTTTTGGTTTTCCACCTCCAGAACTTCAGCTAATTTTGGTTTCTGGGACACGTTTCCTACCCTTAGAAAACAGTTGTAGTGGAGCTTGCATTACTTAAGATCACTGACTGGGCAAACGCAACTTATTTCTTATTTCTTTCGCTTTCTCTATTTTGGCTAATTGTCATGGTTCTTGAAATTCAGTGGGAAAGCAAACTAGTGTTCTCTAGGAACTGTGGAGTTCCCCTTCGGGTTAGTTCCTTTATTCTTTTAGTTACTGTGTCCTTGAGCAAGGCACGCTAACCATCTACCTGCTCACTCACTTCCCCAAAAGTCACCCTGAATGAGAATGGACCGTTGGTTCCCCCGTACCCCGCACCCCGCACCAGGCTCTCTAGGAAAACACTGGGGGCCAGCATGAAAGAGGCCCAGCAGGGCTCCAGGGTCATAAATCAGCCACTGGTTAGACAGGGTTTGCAAGTCCAGGGCCAAGGGCCAGGCCGCCACTCCACAGTCCAACCACCCACACACACTCGCACGTTAGGGTTGGACAGTCTGGACAATATATCATATTGTGATGTTTTTCTTATTTATGTAATATTTGTCGACAGTTCGTCCAATAAAAATCACACTTTATAACATGCCAGCAAATTGCAGACACATGGTGTACAAATACAAATGCTTTATTTTTTATGCAAGGATGTTTAAAAAAACACAACTCATTTATTTTGGATTTTTTTCTTCTTCTCATATTTGGTTGTTGGGTTTTATAAACAAATGAAAATAACAAAATAAACCAATGGAAAACATTATCTTTGTACTTTAGGGTGGATGCCTATTAAAAACAAATACAGTATAAAAGAGAATATCAACACACACACCCCAAAAATGAACGTCGGTCTTACTATAATTCATCTTACATAAGAGCCAGCGCATCAGAGTCGCAACGCCTCATTTGAGACTACATTTTCTGTCTATTTTATGAGCCAAGGGGAATGGCCCTTCAGCCAGCACCCATGAATCAGTACAGAGGGGGAACCTGAGGCTGATATAGTACACCCCTGGACTTTACAGGGGTATTATTCTTTCCGATGCTTTTCACAAATGAATGCTTGAATTAGAAATATTTGCGTTGCGCCTTTTCTTTCCCCACCCCGAAAAATGCATCTCGAACAACTAGGGTTTGATTCGATACAGAGTGGTTTATTTAGTTTATTTTGCTCAAGCAAAAAAATATAATCCAGCATGAGGATGACAGGAAAAAAACACAAGGAGTGGGAACGGATCCAGTGGGGGCTTTTAAATTATCCTGAAGTGCAGCCTTGTGTGACGTTCAGACATGTATCCCCGGTCCTTCCCACAAAAGTATTTTTGTGTGTCGGTACTGATGGCTCCCGGGTCCCGGGCCTTGACGGACGACCTGCAAGGGGTAATAAAAATATAAAAAGGTTGGAGGCCCCTTAACCAAACCGAAAACATGCCTGCAGTAAAGGGAACAGTAGTTAACAGCGGGAGGCTGCAATAAAGGCTTAGGGGGTCCGTAAGTGCCACAGCATCCCGCTTCATACAAATCACCACCCAGCAGAGTGGATCTAGCCAGCTGTGCCGCCCCGGCTGATTGGGAGAAGGATGGGAAACTGGATTTGACGCAACACAGTGCCATTATGATTTAGTGGAGGTGAGCGGCTGTGAAGCGAGTTTATCAAGCCCAGATAAGGAGAGATAGCCTCAGGAATGAAGGTTAATATATTACACATGGCTCCCAGAGGCCTTTATCTGCTTCCGATGAGCTTGACAGACCCGGTGGGCTTGATATCTGTTCCTTAGGAACCATGCGTCATCTATTCTAGGTTTTCGTATCTCTCTATAGAATGCATTGTTGTGTATGTCAGGGTGGGAGCATGAGGGTGTGGGTGTTTTAGGTTTTAAAGCTTTTAAGCGGGGTGGAAACACATTTAGGCGGTCACTCAGTGTACTGACAAGTGCAGGGTTCCTCCGGAATAAAGCCAAAAGAGGCAAGCTGGGTGAAGAGAGAGAGGGTAGAGACGGGTTAGATTAGCAGGGTAAACCAGCCATGGCTGACAGCGAGCTCTTTTCAGAGACATGATGACAGCTCCCTACAGGTGGAGCTTCTGAGCCTCATCTACTTCAGAATGTAGACGCGGGGCGGGCCCGCCCCCCGCCCCCCGCCCCCCCCCCCCCCCCGCCCCCCCCCCCCCCCCCCCGGGGGGGGCGGGGCGGGGGCCGGGCCCC
>JAOEHI010000024.1:5919374-5935170 GCA_025447815.1 Percopsis transmontana
AGAGAGAGAGAGAGAGAGAGAGAGAGAGAGAGAGAGAGAGAGAGAGAGAGAGAGAGAGAGAGAGAGAGAATGAATGATGGTGCGTAAAACATTCACCTGCGCCTCGCGAGCAGCTAATGAGGATGACAGATGAGACTTGCACACATGCACGCATGTACATGCACGCACACAGACACACACAGTCAACACAAATAAGAACATACAAATCAAGAAACATACACACACACACACACACCACATCCAAACACAAGGACAACCGGGTCTGAACACAGGGAGGAGAAATACTTAAGCTTGAAATGCAGAAAGAGTTCTAGAAAAGGGGAAATGAGGACAGCAAGAAGAGAGATGAATTTGTACTCGAAGGGGAATGTGTTTCTCATTTCTCTCCCCCCCGGCTCTCTCTCTCTCTCTCTAAGTGCAGCTGTTGACTTGCTCGCCCCCCACCTGTGACTTAGCACCTGAAGAGGCGATGAAAGATATTTAGATGTGAGGATTTTCGCGGCAACGTACCAGGTGCTCTGAACCAAAGGCACTGTGAACAAGCCATTGATTAACTGCGAGTGTAATTGATATTTTCATCAGCTCATTTAGCTCTTTAGACACGTTCATAGCTCAGGCAAACAAACAAAATGCCTTTAATACAATTATGCCTTTAATACAATTAATTTACTGATCACATGCATCTCTACATGTAATAAACACTGTTTATTAGAAAAGTTATTGTTATCTTATGTCATTGTTGTACACCTTACAAGATAACTGATGTTCTGACCGAACAACTGCAACCATCTCTCTTTTATTTTGTTCAATACAAACACAACAAACGCCCTGCAAGAGATTTGAGGTAGCTCTTTGCGACGAGGCATTTGGGAATTGTAGTCTTTACTCTTGTAAAACCAGTCTGCAAAACTCCTCGCAGCTGCTTTAAATATTGATATATTTTTATACGTTATGTTGTGCCATTCGCAGAAGTCTCTTAGATACACACACACGTGGGAAGTCGCATACTGAGAACCACAACTTTTTGGGGCTCAAAAAAGCTGAATAGCACATCCTGCATTATAACCCTAATATGAGCATCGCCAGTGTAGGCTGTAACATGACTCATGTCTTTAATATGATTGGCTTCCTGAGAGGACGGTTTGGGTAATGGCCACACACTAGAAGGCACGGAACTCGTGTAGGATCTGCGCATGTCAGAATTGTGCACACGTTTCTCCGGTGTGTTGTTTGTCGTGCACTGTGCGACAAACAACGTGAGAATGTGCTATGCAGGCTGGGTGTTAGGTTTCACACTTGGCTATGCACTGCGAAAACCCGGCTAAAACACTTTCTTTATGTGCCAAATATTATTTATATTATCATTAGAAAAACATTCTGACGCAAGTCTGTGTGAATGTGAGCATTTCTCTCATTGAAGTGTGAGAGAGAGAGAGAGAGAGAGAGAGAGAGAGAGAGAGAGAGAGAGAGAGAGAGAGAGTTTAGCTGCGATTGGATAATAATAAACTCTGACCATTTACCATGGTAACGGAACCGAGGTTTGCCAAATGAGAAAATGCACAACATAAATGTATTCAATTTAGAATCTTCATTTTGAAGATTGATCAATTGAGCCTCCTGAATATCAACTATGACATTTTGAGTGTGATTCTTCTGTTCTATATGTATATTCTAATAACTTAGCATGTGATGTTTCCTTATGTGATGTTTCCTTAGGGAGTTAGGGAGCTACAGTAAATTGAGTGTGTGTGAATATGTCTTCATAATAACATATTCTGGCAGGACGTATGAACATGTTTTCGGAACAAACAACCCCCCCCCCCCCACCCCTTAGCATACTAACACAAATTGGCTACACGCTCTCCGTCCTTCACATGTCCCCCCTAAGTGTGTGTGTGTGTTGGGGGGGGGGGGGGTTGTGGTCTGACCTGTGGTCTCTGTGGCATCCAGGCTGCCAGAGAGCTGCTCCAGCAGGCGTGCCCGGGCAGCGTTCCTGCGGTGCTTCTTGCCCTCGTAGTGCTGCTGGGCCATCAGAGGGTTGTTGAACCAGGCTCCACACAGGCAGCAGTACTTTCCAGCCTCTTTTCCTCCTCCTCCTCCTCCTCCTCCTCCTCCAACTCCTCCTCCAACTCCTCCTCCAACTCCTCCAACGCCGCCCACAACGGACCAGGGCAGGGCCGGCGGGGGAGCCGGGGGGCAAACGGCCGGGTCGGCGGGCTGCGGCGTCGAAGGGGAGGAGTCTGGGGGAGGGGAGGGGGGGTTGCTTTTAAACACCCCCTCAGCTTGCAGCCGAGCTTGCTGCGTGCGGTGTCGTAGTTTGTATTCCAACAGTGCTGCTATAGCCACTAGCGTAGGTGGGAGCAGCAGTCCTTATCTGGGCCCATAGTCATAGTTAGTGGGGGCACTTGTGGCTGAGTACATGTTAGCCGTGGCGGGGTTCATGTGATGGTGGTACGTGTGTCCTCGGATGCCGGGTAAAGGGTAGGGGGACGGCCGGGTCTTGGCCCCCAGGTAGTGTTCGTACGTGGTGGGGTACTTGTAGGGATGGTGGTGCAGGGTGTCTGGGGGTAGGGAGTGGGGGTCCGGTCGTAGGTCGTGGGGAGGGCTTGGCCGGCTGCTGGTGAGGGGGACAGCGTGGAGGCCTCCCGGGACGGGCAGGGCGGGGCTTAGGACCCGGGACATCAGCTGGTGAGCTGGGTCAGCGTGGATGGGCGTGCCACTAGGGTCTCGCTCGTAGTCCCGTCTGCTGTCTTCTGCACAGGACAAGATAAGACACAATCAAGCAAGTGAAGTAATGAGGTATTAACCTGTTATTTGTGTTAAGTGTTATTTCAGTGGTACTAAACCATATGCATAACATATGAGGGAAAATATAGCAATCATAATAATTTCAGATAGTGAAACCAGATTGAAAATGTATTGTATAAAATACATAAAAATAAAATAATCCGAAGACCCCTCAGGGGATCCTGAACGCCACTTTGGGAAACGCTGTCTTATAGAAGTTCCAGTTCAGTGTATGCAGTATATATTTGCAATAAAGTAAAGGAAAATATGGGGATTAATATGCTACTTCAACAGCAGTAACAACTGAATATGACTTTGTTTCAAGCTCAATAGCAAGAGGTCAGTTTTGATTTCAAGCAAAGAGCTGCCAACCTTTCTCTGTGCCGTTCTGCTGTGGGGGAGATGACATTGGGTTCCTTGTTCTGGCAAAAGCACTCATTATTGGCAGAGAGCCTGGCCTGTGATTCCTGGGCCTTAAGCAGGGAGAATGCCTTTAGTTAGCCTACATACTTCTTTAATGAAGGTCAAAGGTACAGCTGCTTTTTAACATTATTATGTGGACAATACAACATTTCATAGGTGATGAAACATAATTACTAAATCCTAAATAACTACTAGGCCTACAACCTGTTGCATGATGCAAAATGAGACAAGAAATTCAAATCAGGTCCACTTGAGTGTGCTAACAAATAAACAACATAAAAAATATATATGTTTCTATTCTAAATTTGGATCTCCAGGGAAAATATGCATATTCAATTATATTTTGTGACTTTTTTCAAGTTAGCTACTCACCAATCCTCTGGGTCACAGTCCCTAAAGCCCTTAGCAAAAGGATTACTGGCGATCTTCAGCTGCGTGATCTAAAATCAGTAGGAACATGTGAAATCAGTTTCCTTTTAGACCGAATTTGTATTCTAATACATTCAGATAGGCTATAGCTGCATTCTATTTTAATATAACATGGAAACACTATAGTATGGTCTCATTTTTAGAATGATATTATTATTAGGCTATTAGTCTAATTTTCAAACGCGATGAAGGCTATTTGTACAGCCTTTGAGCCTTTCCAGCTGGAAAACGTATGACTGATATGCATATATTTCTACTGACGAACTTCCATTAAGATGAAACGCAATCAGTTTGTGAAGAATTACACAACCCATCATTGTGCACTACACACTGGCTCGGGATACATTTCCTATAGGTCCTCCGTTTTTGAAGAGACTAAAGTTTGATTTTGAGTTGTAAACACATAGACTTTAAATTAGTTTTCAATTTCACGTGCAGTCTTATTTCGTAATTGAGATTAGTTTGTGTAGGCCCACTGTCTGCAATTAAAATGCACATTATTTAACATAATAAGGATCTTAGATTACACATGTAAAGTGACATCGATTCGTTAACGATGCGTCTGTCATTTTAAACCCGAGTCGCCTATGAGCCTAATAATATATGTAGACAATAGGCTCTAATATTAAAACCCTTCATCCAGTAAAAGGCCGTTTTTGGGTGTGCGACCCCGGGCCAAGAGGTCAAGCTGACCGAAAACAACGCAGGAGACTGAAAACAGAGGACAGCTGTGCGCAACCATCACATGAGGTGACATCGTTCACCCGCACTGTCAAACTATGTCTGTCCCTGTTTTTTTTGTATTATATGTTTCTTTTAATAAATGCTTTATAAATAAGTGCAATAATAAATGCTATGCCTATAGCCATATAACGAATTAGGCTACTATAATTATTCGGACTCGGTTCTACCGTGCTCGAAACCATGCATGCACTAAAGCCCAGATAGAAATACAATAAAAACAAATACGTGCTCACCTTATGCTATTTTTATGTGTCTTTACACTTTTTTATTTAATTTTTGTATGTTCTATATTTGACAATGGTTGGCTTGAGTGTTTTCTAAAACACGATTCCTTACAATATGATTTCAGATAACGCATTTATAATAGCCACTCCTAATCTAACATTTGCAGGTTTATCCACGTCTACAGACCTATAACTTTTGCTATCCAAACATTTGAAAATATCAAGCGACCTCTTCTTCATTATGCTAATAGAAATTAAGTAAGTAGGCTACTAAATTGGCAAAACAATTGTCAATGTATTTTGCACACTCCACAAGTTTAAAGTGCTCTACATATTTGAAGGCCTCCGATGGTCTGAAGGCTCCTTACCCTGTGGTTCTGGTACGCCGTCACCGCCGTGAACCGAGTTTCCTCAAAGACAAATGTCTTGTAATTCTCCTCCGCGTATTTTTCGCTGTCTTTACGGGGGTCCACATAAACGACGTGGAACCTCGGCTGATATCGGTGCATAGAATTCAGAATAATCTGCAGCGAAAATAGGAAAAGAGGATACATCAGCACTAATGGCCAACAACTGTTCAGTTTTAGCAGTGAAATCAATGTGATAAACCTCCTCACTTATTTGGGTGACGTAAATAATAATGATCACAGCGTTTATGTCCGACAAAGGTCTGATGGCAATGTATGAAGCATACATGCTTTCTAAATGCGTAAGCGTTGGACATAATATCACCGCATTGTATTCCTTGTATAACCACATCTCTTATTCTTACATTGACACAGGCAGGCCTAGTGTAGTGTGGTCGACTCCCACCCGCAATGTCGTGGTTTCGATCTAGAACAAGCCTGACCTACCTGTGTAAGCATCCTTGCCCTTACATGCTAATAGTTGGACTGTATTCAATGTAGTCCTGTTTTAAACACTGTTGCCTACTTAATGTACTTAATTTTTGTGCTCACTGTAGGCTTAAGTCGCTTTGGATAAGCGTCTGCTAAAAGACTATTGACTATTATGTGACTATTAGACCCATTGCTTTTTGTGTTATTGAATATGAATATATAGGCCTACTGTAGACTATACATTAGTCTAAAATATTTCCTATCGTACTAGTAGAACTATGAGGCCTGCTACTGAATAGGATATAGCCTATAAACATTTGTACACATATCATTTAACCATAAACTTAGATGAAAATATAAAGGCACAGGGATATTCCGTTTTGAATTGCAATGTGCGTTGGGCTATAATCGAACGTTTTAATAAAATGCCCTAGAAATATGACCTATTTTAATTTGAGAATAAAAAAAGAAACCTCGGGCTTTACCCTATTCTAATTGACCGCCTAGCTACTCACGTGGCCGTTGTCATCCAGCAAGTTGTTGGTGAGTTTCAGTTTATCGAAGGAGACGATCTGTTTCATCCACTGAGCGCCTTTAGCTGGAGAGTCCGGGTGATAGTGAACTCTCCCGGGGGTGGCGGGGTCCGCCTTACCAGCCACCAACCACGACGAGCTGTGGAAGGCATACCTAGGAAACGAAAAAAATATATTTTAAATTGTGGACTCACTAAAAATAAGTAGCCTGTTAGTAGGCAAATAGCCTAATAGCAGTAAGAAATGCATTCAATGTCGATTAAAATATCTTATTGAAAAATGTGATGATTGTAGTAAATACCTATATCGTTTGTCATCTACTGGTAGAAAATCCATAAGGAGCATATAGTCTGCCATGGGATCCATTCCAAATATTTTTACTTGGAAAGTGGGAAACATTCGCCTGGCGAAGAAACAGAAACGATGGATGAGTTAACGCTTAGATGCTTGGAATTGTTTCCTTTGTGAAGTGCTCAAAAGGAACATTTTGTTCATGCGGTGTGTTCATTTTAGCATTTAGGCCTTCGCCTATCTTTCTAGCCAATTTGGTACGGTTTCCAATAAACTAGCCTAACAATTGTTAACATTTTTTATTTATTCACAAAAGTCAACTATAGAAACTGACAAAACTGCAGTTTAGGCCTATACAGTGCTGTGCTGCAGTTTAGGCCTATACACAGCTGTGCTGTGGCGCTAGGAATTGTGGCTATATGAAGACAGAGTCACTCCGCAATTGAATATGACGTGTTGCAGTCACTCCGTGGACACACCAAAGCAGTTTCAAAACGTTGCCTTTTCTAAATGAGGATTTGGTGCTGCAGCTTTTTAGCCCCACTCATATAACCTATAGTAATAGCCTACGGTGCAATTTCTCTTCTACCTTGTGATAAATTCCAGACACAATCACACTCATGGACGAAAGCACGCACGCACAAACACACGTAGCCCATGCTCGTGTGCTTTGCGCCAAGTAGGCTGTATTTCTAAAGAACATTAAAGTTGTCCTGAAAGTTGAAACTTTTTCGAATCAGTGAAAGGGATTCTGAAACCAACGCTCAATTACCGCCAGTGTCTATTCAAGGCTGCAGTTTTGGATAGGTGAGGCTGAAGTATCTTTTAAAGTGCTCTCCTGCGTATCCAGAGTGATAGATCTGCTTTCCCTGTCAGACAGTCGAGAGTAGGTAGCCTATAGGCCTACACCGAACCTCTTATTTTACACACACATTCACTTTCGGAATAAAATAGGAAAATAGCGTAATTGGCTACATGTAATTGTAGTCTATAGCCATAAAGTATAGGCCTAGTCATTAGCTGATGTGTAATTAAATAAGTAGCATCGCGATACAGATTTCAACTGTAAGCGTTTAATTATAATATTTATCAAATAAAAGTTAGGGACAAAAATATCTGAAAATGAAAACGTTTTAGTATGTATCCATATGTCCACCAACGTAACAGTAGTCTATAGCTCCATTTTATTTATTTATTATGTAAGGTTTTGCTTTTGAAAATATGTTTTTCTTTCTACAATTATGAGGAAAATATGGAGGCAAACATTTGACTAATTAAATCAAGGGAAATGCAATCCAGCCTAGGCTACTACCAAATAATATCTACTAGTTATATCATATGATATAATATAGGCCTATAGCCTATAATAAATATTAACTTTTTATTAGGACCTTATGTCAGTCTAACATTAGTGCTAAATGTTTCGTTTCAATATTATTATAAATAGCTAAAAGCTATAGCGTCACGCACCGGAATCACATGATTGCCAAGCGTCTTCGACATTTCAAAACATTTGCATCAGCTCCACAATCTAAAGCCAGTCATACATATAATATGGGTAAACTGACTTTTTTTGAAAGCAGTAGGCTACTTTTCACACAACAAAGCATGTCAATAATGTCCCATATCCTTGAAGTTAGCATAGGCCTACTGCTATAGATCTGAATAAAGATGTTTAAAAATGACTACAACCAGCATCCATCTTATCGGTAAATGTGAGAAACCTGCTATTATTTTTTGAGTAGCCCACTGACTACATTTGCGTACACGCACATATTCCACTTTTAATTAAAAAAAAACAAACAGATTAGGCTAAATCACGGCCCTGCGGAATGAATTCCCTAAACGTAATTCTATAATTTTTAGAATTGCAAAAAATATAAGTTCTCCGATGCAGCTTGAATTAGTCAATAGATCTACTCTTCGGGAAAGGGCTAAGCAACATTTAGTATTTAGTTTTATATAACGCACCGAGCCCAATAGTTAATAGTTCCTCTTAGGACATGTAGACCTATTAACATTTCTCCACTCACCTGCCAGCCTTGGTAACAATCATTTCCGTTCCGAGTTGGTTAAATTCGTCCCATAAAGCTTTCATCTCCAGCTGGACGTTAATATTGGCCACTTTAGGGTTCTTTTTCACAACGGACTTGCTGTTTGGCGTCGAGCTGGACGACGAGGAAGAACAGTTAGAAGTCCCGGTGTCGCTCGGTTGGGCCTGTCCGGGGTTCGAGCCCGAGTAGCTGTAGTTGTGCTGAGCGGCCGGGCATGGCTCAAAGTGGGTATCGTGTTGGCTGTAGGGGTCCCCCGGGGAGGGGGACAGATGATAACTCCCCGGCGTGTTGAGACTGCTAAGGCTGCTCGTCGTGAAGGCTGCAACATCGCAAAAATGGGACAGCTGCGTCAGCCACGGGCTGGATATTGCTGAAATCATTCCAAAAACTGGATTTACTATATGCGCTGTACTTAATGTTAAAACACAATCAGCAAAGTCACAAAGTAGAGCTAGTTATCTTCGAATGCAGATGTCAAGCAGAAAGCACCACTTTCGATTCAAAAGTTTCCGTCCTGAGAGTTCAATAATCCTTGAAGCTGCATCCACTGGCAGCATAATAGCCTAAACACCGACTGCTCGTGAAGGCAAAACGTCTGAATGCAGACTAAATGTTTACAAAAAACGCACAATTCGAAGTGAAATTATTTTCATGCGCGTAAAATCTTTTTTCTAAATCGGCGATTCTGCACAAGTAAATCCACAGTCTCTGTTGTGCGCTGCTGCTGTGTGCTTAACTGCGACCCAGTCTCTTCTCTTATCTCACGCAGAGGGCCTCCCCTTTACGATAAAACCGGTTCTTATTTCTATTTAGATAAGGAACTGCAGGTAATGTGGCTTTCCTCGCCATGGGACGAAACTGATTGACAGTGAAGTGAGCCCCTTTTTAATGGGCTTTCCGGCACCCATTTTCTTTTGGATAAGGGTATCGCCCACATCGACCCGTTAACAATAGATGGGCTTGCTGGCACGGAGTGTAAACATTTTACAAGGTAAACAAACATTGATTTGCATGAACCAACAAACAGATTGCGCTGCCTGGTGGGTTGTTGCTTTGTCTTTACTTGACACATATGGCGTTGAATCTTCTTTCCACTGCGCTGAATGGGTCTATTATGGTCTGTTTTTACCATTACGCACGGGTGCACATTTAAACCCTCACCAACATATTTGCCCCTCTGCATTAAAGTTGACACTACGAGTAATGTTGTCGTTTGAAGTGAAAAAAGTCATTTTGACCCCATAGCCACTTTGTATGATAGACTCCTCACTAATGACGATTGCCAAGCTTTGCACAATCAAATATGTTGACGTTACTGCAGGCCTATGGTGCCGGAATTATTTTCCAGTACGATTTCACTCATGGGTTCAATTCGCACAATTCCTCAAAATCTTTATACGTCTGAAAACAATATATGTCTATGAGCTAAATATATTTGTTGTTTTCGTGTTTTTTAGTAATTACAGGGCCTAATAGCTCTACATGCTACGAGCAAAATAAAACAATGTTATTGTCAAGAGCGCCATCGTACCTTCCATTTCCCGGGTGACAGTGCTGTAGTGCATTTTAAAGGAACTGTAGTTGTGCAGGTCTGGTTTGTCCAGGCCACTGCCTTGTTTGTCAAACGTTGGGTTTCCTGCTCGCTCTGCAGCTGAAATCAGAGAGGCAATACTGAAAGCATTTGCCTTTGGAGAGAGGGGACCGCTGTCGTCCATAGGCAAGAAATCAAGTCGAGAAAAGCCGTCCCTCCTCCGCTTTCTACCCGCTCGATACGCGAAGAAAGCGAGAGAAGGCTGTGCACAATGGAACTGAACATGCGCTAAAATAGCTTTACATTCCGCCACTGGCGCACTCGTGAGATAGCCTGGCGTGTTCTATAGGCAACCTATGCTGTTTTTCGAGGCAAAGTATTCCCACGGCCACGGCTATTTTGAAGGGCAGTTCGAAAACTTCACTTGCATTCAAATTCATTTGATTTGCCCAAACACGTCCTGTTGTATCAAAACACTGTTCCGCAGAGTGAGCTTCCCTGCTTCCCCCATTCGGTGGCGAGGTGATGTCATATGAGTTCTCTGGTCTGACTTGAGGAGAAGCTACTGCTGATAGAATGTCAAAAGTGAGAGCTCCACGCCTCCCAGGCACGACTCTGGAAAAAGTGTCTGCGCGCTCCCCTGGATGTTATATTTGAACGAGACCTTGTCAGTCATGTGCTGCATTTGAATTCAGCTCTTAAGGGAAAAATGCAAACGTCACTGCAAAGTCCGGGTTCAAATGCTCCACTTTTACAGTAAACAGTTACAGCGTGTGGTAACATCGTATTTGCATCGTTTCCACTCCCCACATTGCGTCGGACTCAACTAAAGATGAAATTACTCACAAATGATTATTTTGGTAGGCATATCTTTACAACATATTCACATTTGTTTTACGTATGGATTATATTTCCTCCAACCACTCACTCATCCAACCATCCATCCACCCGTCCATCCATCCATTTAGGCTACTTGTAGGTTTTTTGGTCAGAGTGGGCATATGAGACCCTTTCAAAAGAAATAACGTTCGATTATAGATTTTAGAAGCATTGTACAAGACCACCACACTTCAGTATTTTACAGACATTGAAACTTTATCAAGCACCACACTCGCGTCCACATAGCCGCTAAATAGAGTTAGGCACTAAAGTGTAAAAGAATAAACACACGTGGCATCTCGTGGAGGCGAGAATGGCTGCCTCTGGCGAAGGCACTTGACCCCCCGCGCCAAGAATATCGCATTGGTTATCAGCTTATTAAGGTTCATAATTAATGAGTGCTAACAAAAGCTATATTTTGTCAAGCTGCTATCGGATTGAGTCGAATTTACACTAAAGGATTGAATAACGCGGTAAAGCAGCGGGGGATAAACGAGTTATTGCGGGATAAGCCCAATGCATATGTGTTCTGTTTCTGTTTCTTAGTATAAATAAACATTCAAGCCTATGTAGTGTTTTGATCAATTGATAGTTTGAGCGATCGCCATTGACAGAATATCAATAATATACAGTAATTATATATATATATATATATATATATATATATATAGACTTATAATAAAATGTAACATGTAATGTAATAATCTAATATCTAATTTAATAAATAATATTGTATAATGAGCATTTACGCACGGTGTTTACCCAGGTGACACTATAGCTGTGTACTTGAAGGAGTCTACTTTAATTACACCAGTTTATTTTTAAAGGTGGAGATGATAGTATCACTGCTCATACCTTATGTCATAAACGACACTGCGCGAATAATTAGTCTACAACATCGTGAGAGATCAAGTGCTCCATCTCAAATCACATCCGTGTATTCCTTCCTTTTTTTATCAAGACGATGCCATTGATAGCAGCTCACTTAATCATTGCCAAGTCGGAAGCCTCCTTTGTAAATACTTAGGTGATAACAGACAAAATACAGGACTCGATTTAAATGGGAAGAGACTGTGTTGGAATTTGCTTGAAGGCCATAGACACGCATCAAGACACGGTGGACGTATCCAAGCGTGCAGTTACAAGAATAGCATACTTTTTAAATGGGAAGACAATTGCACATACGTAGCCTACAAAAAAAAACTTTCTGGGATGGAAAAATATAGCCTACCTGTTTCAAAGTAGGCCTATATATTTCTTATACGAATTTCAGTTGCTGCAGGCCTGTAGCCCATATACTAAACAGTCCATATTTTTCTTAAGAGTTAGTTTCGAAGCGTATTTTAGTATACTGTAACTCTATGTAGCTATATTGAGCGTTATTTTCTTATTACCACTTCCAATGGTGCCTGATTCCATGCGTCGTTAGGTTCTCAGTGTGAATTGGATACGTTGTGTATTGTGAGCACACATTAAAAAACAACCGCTTAGACCTATGACTGCTTTATGATACAGTAGCCTATTAGACAGTGACCTCTTAGCGTAGAAGACAGCGCTAAACACTGGGGCACCGAGCAAACATATTTTAGAGATGTTGTAGGCCGGAGATAATGTAGGCCTATAGGATTTTATTTCTGTGGCTATTGCTCTATTATCATAATACAATTAACCGTGTATATAAGGTATGTTCTAGTTCATTTAAAAATCATTAAAGGAGAGTGACTTTCTGTCCCGTGGATGGAGACTCCGTGGAAGGAGGATTTTGCCTAGAGATCGGTATATTTATAGTTTACTGGAATTCGTCGATTTGGAAAATTAAAAAATCATTATTTTGGTATGGGTATTCGCTTGGGTCAAACTGTATAAATTTAAAGCTTATTCACAGGAGATCCATATCCTGGGATATCCTGGCATGTGTTTACCTTTCTTTGCATCGACATTAGGCCTACTCGGAAAAAAAACGATATTACGATATTAATGTTGGCATATCTACCCATAAAATGCGAAATGAGATAGTTAGACTTCACTTGTTGGAACCCGAGAATTAAAGTGATAGAAGTGAGAATCTAATCAAAAATCAGTTTTAATTTTATTAATGTGAATTAAAGTCTAAAATGTTTACATTTAGGTCTAGTTATTGGGGCTACAAGTGTTACAAATTATTTCGTTTATATTCGGCCTATTAGCTGAACTGAACTCATAGGTAGCCTATTGAACTCATCGTTCAATAGGTTCAATAGTCAATTTTGTTTTAATTAATTGTAAAATATACTGTAGGACTAAAATTTTTCATTGCAGAATTCCAACACTGGATTTGAATAGAGAACCCCGGGAGAATGCTGGTCTACAACAAGCACTCAAAGGCTATACGTCCTTGCGGTTTAACGCGTGTACGCCTACGGCTGAAATCATTGTTTGGCTTGTAAAGTCTCAAAAAAAGTATTTGCAATTTGCATGATTATAAGTATATCACATCAACCCAATTCATGGCTTTATTTTAGAAATACTTCGCTGGCCATGTGACATTGATTAAAAAATATTCACAGCCTGTTTACGCATGCTGTTATGATTTTATAGGAGTGTGACGTTCCTGTGCTCCCTTATTTGGACATCTCTGTGTGGTCCAATGTTTTCTGTTGTGCTAACACGATAAATCACTAAAGACTCCCGACTATGCCCCATTTCACAGCACAGACCTCGTAAATGTCAGGGCATCATCTCTGCAATATCTGTGTTATTAGCAGATATATGCATATAATGATTTGGTCATCGTTGTATCTTGGAGACAGAGAGTTTTGCACAGATAAAATTGTAACCACCCGACGTATCATTTAGTTGTCTTTTTCACGCGTTTTTTTTCCTCTACCACTTAACTAGTGGTAGTTTAAACTTTCGGGTCTTCTGTGTCAATCTTGCTCCGATAAAATATTATTCACGCTTTTGGTTATTGTATAATAAATCAAATACTACCCATTGATCATAAAACAATAATTTTCACATCTACCCTATATGACACTGAGTCTGTATGTGACCAGGGTGGCGCGTTCCACGTATAAAACCCTATCCTATCTAAATATTAGTCTAAATCCCTGAATAAGACGCGGAGGAAGTGAGCAGTTGACCGCTGACAGCTCAGTGGCCGGAGGTCTGCCCAGGGTGTCCGTAGGCATTTACAAATGCTATGTTGCACATAGTTGCTATAAAATATTTTAAACATGGCCAGAGCTACGATGTTATTTATATTTATGACGCGCATTATCATTTAACATTTCTAAGATAGGCTAATTTGTCCACACACAGTAGAAATACTGTATAGGCTACTGACATACCGTATATAATGAGCATAATGGTAGGCCTATGTGTTCTGAAGGCATAGCCTATAAAACGTAATTTATTTTTGGAAATCTATATAGGTATAGTAAATTAGATTAGGATAATTAAGTGGGGAATTTATACTTTTATTTATTCCACTAATCACATACAAATAATATACTTCAATTGTAGATACATCTATAGTAACCTAATATAGGCCTACCTATAAACCAATTTTATTCCAAATATATCACAGCTTTTTTTGTTGCAAGTTCTAAATTTGTGCGACAAATAATAATATAATCAGGTGGATATATAGTATATGGTTGTGGTGTGAATGTGTCTTTGCGATAGTATTTGCTCTCAAATTATCCAGGTGTTTAACATCAAGAGCCGAAAACTTAGCACAATATCCAAATGTATACATAAAACGGTCTTTATTATCAGTAGACCTATTTTTTCTCTGGTAGGCGATAGTTATTTATTATAGCCTATTTAATTATTTTATCCTCCGGATATTTATAGCAGTATGCTATATTGTGTCGTTTCCTCTTTCAACGTTTATTCTGTTCTGATTGTGTTCTGGGACGCCATACAAATACAATAAAACACAAACGAAATTAACACAATGGATGACTAAAGGTGGAAATATTATTCCCTGGTTTCCCCTTTGGAGATTCCCAAATACATTTAGGGGGAGATGGTCTAGACTTTTAGACGTTTTAGTTTAAAGAATTCAAAGTAAACCATTAATTTCTCAAAAATACAAATTCACTGTAAATCAGTGTTTTTTAAATGTGTATTGAAATAATAAACCCCTTTTCCACAACTCTGTAACTATATTTAAATGTATTTTAGTTGGTGTATGTGTCAATTTGTTCTAACAACACTGGGATATTATCACTGCCCTCTCTCATTTCTATTTATTTACATAGTTCTTTATAGAAGTGTAAATGTATGCCTAAACCTGATTCCAAACACAAACGACTAACTTAGCTGTAATGGTATGTGAAGCTCACTGTGCCATCTGGGACTTTACATGGCACAGAGAAAGAGAGAGATATGCTATGCACACTCCCTTCTTCCCAGTCCTAAAGGACGATGTGTGCCATCCCTGTCTGTTTATTTTGGGACGGAAAGTCATCTTCCACATATCTCTAAGCCTGATAGTTGCCAACGGTGCCCGTCAACATACCTTGTATAGCTGGGCCGAAGCAACCCTCTTTTCTGCTCTGAGCAGGTCACAACAAGCTTTTCATTAGAAGATTTTTACCATCAATATTTGATTCTTAAAATGTAAGTTACTTTTCTGTACTTTTTCTAAATAGGCTTAATTTTGTTTGAATATGTCTTACACAATGTGACCCCCCCCCCCCCCAATAGTATGCTTGTATATGTTAATATCTACAGACAGCAAAAAAAGGGTCTAAATGTTTGAGAGACATTTGTGTAAAATGTCTCTTTCTATTCTACATAAACCCTATTGTAGGTTTTGTGTAAATTATGTATTTAAATATCTGCGTTACAACCTCTAACTGGTTGATGTTAAGGGACTTAAATATCTCATGGAATGAGAGAGAGAGGTTTCCAAACAGCCTGGAATGTCTGCATGGGAGCAGGGGGGGGCAGATCCCTTTTCGTGTTCGGGTGGTGTTGGGGGGGGGGGGGGGGGCGGGGGGGGGGGGGGGGGGGGGGGGGGGGGGGGGGGGGGGGGGGGGGGGGGTGGGTGGGGGGGGGGGGGGGGGGGGGG
>JAOEHI010000024.1:5942858-5958956 GCA_025447815.1 Percopsis transmontana
GAGAGAGAGAGAGAGTGAGAGACAGAGAGAGGGGGAGAGAGAGAGAGAGAGGGGGAGATAGAGAGAGGGAGAGAGAGAGGGAGAGAGAGAGCGATAGAGAGGGGGAGAGAGAGGGAGAGAGAGATAGAGAGGGGGACAGAGAGAGAGAGACAGAGAGAGAGAGAGAGAGAGAGAAATCACTTTTAGAAGAAGGATTTCTCAAAATACCACGCTACAGGACTGGGGGATTAGCTATCATCACACATCCCTGTGTGTGATGATGTGCTTGCTCTGTGTGTGTGTGTGTGTGTGTGTGTGTGTGTGTGTGTGTGTGTGTGTGTGTGCCCGCGCACCCCCCACCCCCCACACCCCCAAACACACCCAAACACACGCTTTACACACACTCTTACAAATCAAGGTCATCCAGTTGCGCCTCAAATGCCTCTCAATGCGCGGCTGTAACCCTGTTACCCCACAATGGCCTACATGAAAAGAACAATGTCATGCGTGTTCTCTTCTCTCATCCTCCTATCATGTGCTGCACAATTGACCTCTGTACGCGGATACGCTGTACGCAGTATCACTGTGTATGCTTTATGTACATTCACACAGGTTTTAGGAATGGGATTATGTATAAATGTGAGAGTTTAATGACCATGTAAGCAGCCAAGCTGGAGGAATTTGTTTTCCGGTAGCTGCAGCCGGATAGACGCTCCGTTGCATTAAACATAGCTACATAGAGGAGTCTTAACAGATGGGCCATGTGCCGGAGTGCATGAATACAGTACACGTACACGGTACATGTCACAAAAAGGACAACTGAAGAGATGCTTGTGAAACCCTTTCAACAGCAACTGAATTTTTACTGTTAATTAATTTGACTTTGTTAATGTGATTTTACCTTGAAAATGTAATATTATTATTATTTTGAATACTTTGTCTGTTATATTTACACAGTGTTTGTTTGAATTATATTAATGTCTAATTTCCACTCTCCTCTGGTCCTGTAGCGGGGGGCTGGCTGCAGAGGGTGGTCATCCTGGGTTCGGAGACCCATGTGATAGAGGAGATCCAGCTGTTTGAGACGGCTCAGCCTGTGGACAGTCTGACCATCTCCCACACCAAGGTAAGAAGGCAGCTGTTTCAGTCGGCAAACAGGTCCAATGAGTGCTGTTGTAATATTATGACGTTTCAGACTGGGTTGTTGTTGGGTTAGGTTGTCACGTTAGTCTCGAGTTAAAGGGTAAGGCCAGTGTCATTTTATATTTTTTTGTATTGCCAACGCAACCCACAAAATGACAAAAACCTGAAATATTTTTCTCCTTCTACCAAGCATTGTCCCTGTAGCAGACAGCAACAACAGATACTTGATGTGAGGAATCATACAGAAAGGCACAAGCAGGCAGGCGTGTAAAAAGTATATTTATCTAAAAATATTCAGAGCTAGGAAAATAAACGTGTCAAATAAAACAGAAAACAGTGGCAAAAGAAATAATGCGTGCCCAATAAAGAGGTTAAACAAATGAACTGAACTAAGGCACACATACGATGAACATAATGACAACTGAACAGATCAAACTGACCTATAAAAGTTCCACACTGGTGGACATACTGTATATTCCTGCAGGCAAAACCAAATAACGTTATAAAGCCACCATTCCTCCCTCTGAGGTCTCACCTATTGTCTGACTGTAAGTGCTGTATAAGTGTCCCAGCTACAGGCAGTCAGCTGCTTCAACCATTACAATTTGATCATTTAGCAGACGCCTTAATCCAAAGCGATTTACAATTACATGGTGCTATTACATAGAGCTGATAGGAGTTAGGCATCTTGCTTACAGGTAAGCCACCTTTGGGGATCGAACCAGCAATCTACCGGCTGGAAATCCAACGCCTAGACCACTAGACTATCCCCCACTGTTGACGATAAGAAAGAAATTATGGCCGTATACTGCATCCACTGTATAAAATCTTAATGTATATAGACCCAAACATCAACCTGTAACACTGGCGCGGAGGTGATCCAATATACAGGACTGAGTTACTTTGTTGTTTCATCACTACTTCATCAGTACGTGACGATGACAGGACATTTATCTTGTGCCCAGCTCTGCTCTTAATATCCATTACTCCAGACACTTAGCTTCACACAGCCTTTGAGAATGGGCAGGCAGTCTTTTCCCTACTGCTGGTGTGCCATTCTGCCGTTTTTCTTTTCTTTTTTCTTTTTTGACGGTGCCCTTTTCAACATCAAGTGCAGCCTCATGAATCCAAAGCCCCCTTCACAATAACAGTAATTACAATCCCTCTCCGCAGTGGGGAATTAAACCTCTGGTCCTTATTGTTTGCCTGGTCTCTGTGCCCCTGTGGAATGAGCCATTCTGTTTGTGTTACTATTGGCCAACGTCTGCCTTGCGATGCTATCCTCCCACCAACTTCAGCCCAAAGCCCAATCCTTATCTCATTACGGCTAGCTTAGCCGCGGCCAGGAATTTTATAACCAGCTTTGTGAAAACGAACAGCCCAGATTGGATAGAGGGAGGAGAGAGGGAACCAGAATGTTATTGTAATTGAGAGTGATTATCCCATTATCTCTACTAACTCCTCACTGAGTCGTTCTATGTTTCTGTCTGTTTATCTTTCTGTTCTCTCTGTCTCTCTGTGGTGTCTGTCTGCATGGGCCCACCTGGCCTCTGGTCTGTCTCTCTCTCTCTCTCTCTCTCTCTCTCTCTCTCTCTCTCTCTCTCTCTCTCTCTCTCTCTCTCTCTCTCTCTGTCTCTCTCTCTCTCTCTGTAGAAGTACTTGTACATTGGTTCACGTTCAGAGGTCCTCCAGCTGCCCCTGGCTAACTGCAGCCGCTATCAGTCTCAGCCAGACTGCCTGTTGTCCCGGGACCCCTACTGTGCCTGGGACAGCGAGGGGCGCGCCTGCGTCCGTATCGACCTCCACCGCGGGTGAGCGACATACACAGAACCATGGGCGCGCACGTATCTCTCTCCCCTCTCTCCCCCCGTCTCGCTCGCCCACCACCACTATGTAGTGCAGTAATTGCATCAGCAGTTTGAGGTCAGACAGTCATTAATTCTCAGTTCTCTGTTCCCCTTTACTACCCCCCCCCCCCCCCCTCACATGAACAGGTCTACCTCCTCGCTGTCACAGGACCTCATGTTGGAGAGGTTCAGCCGGGGTAAAGCCAAGTTTGACAAGCCAGTCTCCATCCCCAGCCCCGGTGAGTATGGACATGCCTCACTACTGGCCCCATGTGGCCACTGAATGTTAGTGCAGGGGAGAAGGTGGGCCGGTCAGATACTGGCAGTAGGGGAACACAATGGACTTTTGGGGCTGAACTCAATGAACACATTTGGACTGGCGCTGAATAATTTAAACTCCCATTTGCCCCCCTTCCCCTCTCCTCCCTCCCTCCTCCCTCCTCCCCCCTCTTCCGCAGAGCACTCCCGTCTCCGCAATGTGACGGTGGTGGTGGGGTCCGACATGGTGCTGCCGTGCCAGTTGGTGTCCAACCTGGCTCAGCCCTTCTGGGTGCTCAACGACCGGGAGCTCCACCTGGGGGACCCAGAAGCCATCGGCCCGCGCTTCGACCGCACCCTCAAGGCCCTGGTGGTCCCCCAGGCGGGCCAGCTGCAGGCGGGCCGCTACATCTGCTACTCCGAGGAGCAGGGGGTGAAATTCCAGACCGAGCGGTACCAGGTGGCGGTGGTGGCCAGCGCACCCATCTTCATGGAGGCCCGGGCCCCCGACGGCAGCATGGGCCTGTTCTGGGTGCTGGTTATCACCCTGGGGGCGGCCTGCCTGCTGCTCCTGATTGCCGCCCTCTACCTGCGGAGGAGGCTTAAGTTGGCGCTTGGCAAGGGCGTTGACATGAAGCCCCTGGAGAGCACCCTGGTCTACCCCATCACCCTGCCCAAGGAGCCCCCCACCTTCGTCCCCAGCAAGATGCCCACCGATGAAGACCGCTTCTGGGAGACGGGCGCCAACTACTACTACTCGGACGGCTCGCTTAAGATCGTTCCCGGCCACGCCCTGGGCCCCAGCAGCGTGAGCAGCACGGCGTCGCCCAGCGCCATTCCCGGCCAGCCTATCCACTCCCCAAGCCGCCTCAGCCTGACCAATATCCGAGGTTCCGGTAGCAACGGCTACATTCGCCTCAACCTGAGCGCGGCTGGGGAGGACAGGGCTAGCGTGGCTGGCGCTGGGGGCGGCGGGCTGGCGGGGCTGGCGGGGCTGGGCGGGGGCGGGAACGACTACTCGAGTCCCTTCAAGGAGGAGCTGAGACGCACCCTGCAGCAAAGGAGCGTGCTGCCTGACGCCAATCCGGAGGAGTCGTCGGTCTAGGCCCTGTCCCCCTCTTTGTCTGCCCCCCAACCTCCTCCTCCTCCTCCCGCCCGGAGTTGGAAACGATAAACAACTAACCTACCTCCTTCCTCAGAGGACGCCGCACTCTCTCTCTCTTTCAGTGGCACTCTCTCAATTCCCCTGTGCTCCATGTCTCTGCCAATGCCTGCTTGACACGCTCGGTGACTCTCCAGACATTTATAGCACACACAGCATGTTAAATACGCACACTCACACGCTGTGTTTTTCAACACACACACACACACACACACTCCGCGTCCCTCAAAACCAACCCCTGTAATTATTGTGTTCTGCACACCATGCAGTCATGGTTTTACCTTCTTGCTCTCCCCACTGCAATTTCCATTTGTGTAAATTGTGTATTTTAAAAGGCATATTGAACGCAGAGGATGTCTTAAATGACGCCAGAGGCATCGTTTGTTTCCTGAAAGGGCGCGTGGCTTTCGTGTTGAGTGGACCAATTTAGGTTTTAGCCCTTGAACTGAAAATGATGAGCAGCCAGTGCGACTGACTGAAAATCAACTGGTTTTGCGTTTCCCTTGAAAGACCCTTTGAGCTTTTCTGCACTTAAAGACGGGGAGCATGGTCTCCCTTTTTTGTATTTGTGAGCCAGGAGCATGAGAGAGGTATTAAAAGACTAATTCATCTTGGAGCAAGACGACAATCACGTATCTGTGTCAGGAGGGTTGCCTGGGATGGGAAAAAAGTCCCAAAAGGAGAGAGAGAGAGAGAGAGAGAGAACAAAAGGAGAGAACAAGAAGCAAAATAAATTAAAATGAAGTAAACTTACAAAAATACAGACATGAGACTTTAGAATGAAGAACAATCTCTCAAGACTTTTTCTGCTCGATTTGTATGTTTTTTCACATTGTATTTCCACCTCGATGAAACCCCTCGACCCCCCCACCCCTTCCGATTTCATTTGTGTTCTCTTGTGAAAGTTTAAATTATGACATTTCTAGTCGTTGTTTTTCTATGTCTTACGGACTACAGCAGTGTCGCGATGGTGACCAGTGGCTTTACGGCAACCCCTCTGTGACGGAGGATTTCTGGAGATTTCCTCCTTGTCCCTTCACAGGAACCTTCAAATGCACCTTCATGTACAACATACTGTACCCCAAGCAGCGTTTAGAGTCACAGCCTGTACAAATCTGTCTGATAATGTCTGCTTCCATTAAGTCCCTCTGGTATTTCTTTCCTGAGAACAAAACAGTTATTTGCATTCAGGTCAAGACGACCAGTAGCTACACACTTTATTTCAAACTGACGTGAAAACATTAAGTGCAGAGAATGTAGGTGAGCGCTCACTGTTGTGACCGCTGTGGATGTCTCAATAAGTGCATTATAATTCACGTGTTGGGCAAGGGTGGTGACTTGCACTGCCAAGAAGGAAGCCCTCACATCCGTCTGAATGCCGACCAATACAGCATTTATGGTGTGTTTCTGTTGGGCCCGGGGCTAGATTAGCATCAGGACACGCCCTTACGTCCCATAAACCCCTCCCACTTACCGACACCCAGAGACTGACCTTACCTGGGGCTACTGTGGACAGATACATTGGAACGGAAGAGCACTGTAAAAAAAAAACACACACACACACACACTGCCGGTGTAGGTGAAGGTGTGGACAGATATACAGATATACTGGCTCCTCTTTTCACTAACCAATAAATCCATGAGTCAAATCACAATACACTAAAATTACTGAAATGAAAAGGTAAATATAAAATAAATATGACAGAATTACTACCTATGGTATAAAGGTAATTTGTAGTACAACTGACTTACTACTGACTTATCGTCACAAAGACCTCCCATCAATTGATATTGAAATAACTAACATATGGGAGTGATGTTAAGCCATACTGTGCCTAACTTGTGTTGTACTGTCACAGAACATGGTTTGGTTTTCACAACACACGTTTGCAGTCTCTAACCTAGCCCCCATATTTTCCCTTTGCTTGCTGTCTGTCAGTGGTAGCATTTGTTTTGGGCCATGTTTGCCTGAGACCAGATGTGCAGTGCAACAGGCAAATGGGGATGGTGGAAATTACAAAATGACATTGTTTTGCTCCACCATGTAGCGACAGCTAAAGGAGATGTAAAATACTGAAAGGATCCTAAGGCTGAAGAGGTACTCAGACATCAGCACTCTGTACTAATGTTGCATGCTTCTCCAGCAGTGGACTAAACTTTTGTTGTTGTTTTTATTGCGGAAGTACGTTCTTTCTGGAAAACAGACACTGTTGTTCTTGCACACTTCCCTTAAGAGAAGTCTGATTCTATGTTTTAAAAGTTGTACAGGACATCCTGATTGCATCTTGACATGTTGCCTCTTCACCTTTTGGATAAGCCAAAGTAGACTGCGGTTGTCTTTTTTTAATATACTTAATTTAATTTTGAATCCATATTTAATTCTTAGTCCGTCCAATTTGCAAAACAGAGCTGACGTCTGCAACTTTTTTGCATATTTAAACATATTTCTCTCAAGATCAAAAAAATAAAAATAACTTGAGGCTGACGGACTTCCTATTTGCTTCCTGTTTACATGTCTGCTGGAACTTATCCCTGATTCCCTGCTGTATGAAAGGCTGCAAAATGTACCAAATCTTTGAATTTGAAATCTTTGAATCGTTGAACAAGCAGCCAAAACCAAATAAGCAGCCCTTGATCCAGATTATAGAGACAATATTCACTTTATAGTTTTATAGACTGATCAAGTATCTCTGAAAATTCCCTGAAGCAGAAATTCAGAAATCCAAATTGGAGCCACTGTTTAGGTTGGTACTTGGATGCTAAATTTCCAAAAAGTTGTATTCTTAATATCAAATATTCATAATTAGGCTTTTTTATATTACACCATGCTTAGGAAATTAGAACATATTATCCTCAGAGGGATACAATTCTCAAGCTCTCACTTTCTGCATGTGTGATGTATGTCATTATTTTGTGTCACACAAGGCAAAGTTCTGTCAGATTTCTTTCTGTTACATCTTGTATTCTATTACACTTTTTATTCTTATTTTGCTCAAATTTTGCTGTTTAATCTTTTAAGTTTGTTTTTAAACTATGTTCAGTAATTTATTTCGCTTGTAAAAACATGTTGATATTTATTATCATTGTACATATGTCCTTATTTTTTATGTGTATATATACACAAATAAAAGTAGAGATATATTGTGTGTGACTTTATTTAGATATGCACTACACAGAATGTATAGAATGTTGAAAGATTACTTGATAATCACAGTTAAAGTGTAGATTAAATTACAGAAAATATCACAAAGACATGATTTTTAAACCGTGAGTGGAAAAAGTTTTTATACAAAGTGTGTCACATGTCACGATCACCCGTGTGTGCCATCGGGATACTTGGTTATTTCTTCCTGTCTTTCTTTTTTTTCTGTATGCAGTATTTCACTAAAATGCCTTGTTCCTGGTATAAACAAGCCACATGAAGCCTCATGCTTTATGAAGCCGCATGCTTCATGTGGCACACAGTCCCAGCTGTGAAAAATGGTTGCCAGGCATCTGATCTTGATGTAATCAGCTGGCCACCAAATGAGTCTCTCAAACCTCGTTAAGGAGAAATCAGGAGAGGAAGTGTGCGTGCTTGGGAATAACGTTTGCATGTGTACTTACGTTTGGAATAGAGTGTTTGTTTACGATATAAAAATAAACAATGAGGAATAGGAAATGATAGTTTATGTTTAACTGTGAGGAGGAAAGAGTAAGATAAAGCTAAGAACAGGGTTGAGGAGTAAAAGTTGTTGCTTCTCAACCCTGTTCCTGCACATTTATTGACTGAAATCTTTATTTTTCTTGTGTCTCATATAAACGTGAGGTGGTGATAGCAACCTGTCTAGCAGACAGATTGTAGAGTCTAAACACAATTAACAGGTCAGCTGTGAACAAACAGAATGAAAGGGATGCCATTGAGATCCAGCTGTTTGTTTTTAACAGAGCCAGCAGCAGATGGATTCCAGCCTAGGGACCAATTTATACACAGTCCAGCTGTACATGTGAAAGATTTCTCATCAGAAATCACCCAAGTGATTTGATTTTTTCAGCCTGCTTTATATCTTTGGGCTATAGTTTAGTGTTCATAAAGTGATGTAGGCCTATATTTGAGGAGAGGATCGATTCATCTGTCTATCTGTCTGTCTGTAGAAAGGAGTACAGTAGCCTGTCTGTCCTGGCTGTATCTGTCTCTTGCTGCGTTCAGGATGGCGTAACATTTGTTTAATAATCTCAAACGGCAGTGGACGGAACGTCTGGTTGCAAAAAAGGGAGGAGTTGGGTTGTGGGTTAGACAACGTTCACACGGTTAATGCCAATAAAGCAATCGTTTGTGGTTTGCTGCGGCAGGAGATTTGTGAAACAGTAGATTGTTGTGTTTCGGCCGTACAGATCAGAAGAGATGCATAAAATGGTAGATCAGCCGCCTCTGTACAGGTACTGTAGCGCACAAATCCCAACAGGTACCATGCCGTTTGTATGTGCATCAATCTGACTATTGGCCTTGGACAATTTAGTGGACCCTTTAAATACGTAGTTGAGCCAAACGAGACATAGAGAACGTCTTTGAATGTAGTTCAAGAACGTTGCAAATGTTTTCGAGGAAACGTGTCGTTCAGTAAAAAAAAGTTCACAAAGCGTAACAAACTTTCCGTTCACTGAACGGCATTCTCTGTCTCTCTGTATATGGGTGGGTGTATTCGGATAGCAGTCCTATCCGTGCCATTGTACAAGTAAACCAATCGGACAGACGTTGTAGGAGATGTGATGTTTTGTTCTGGTGTTCGATTGGTCAATTCATATTAAAGTAGTTCCGTCTTCTTACTTCCCTGTTTAAAATAAGGAAGGTAGTTCCCCCACAAAATTAGCATTAAATTGTTAAAGTGCTATTATATTACAGCAATCTGAAAAATATTTGCATAATATTACAATATAATAGTTTTGGGGTGTAAACTGCATAACACTTTTATACGTTTTATTAATTGTTTACCTTCTGCGGAGGGATTTTATGCCGCCACAAAGCAGTGTGGAGCGTAATTTGAAGTTAGTGCTAGTACACGTTGAGATCTGCTAGGCTCTTTATCTTAAATAACGTTGTATGGCTTTTAATAGCGCTATATAGACATTTTATAGATTTGTTTTTTTAACAGTAGTTTTTTTTATTTTACTGTACTTTTTTCTTTTTACTTTTACCGTGCCTTTTTATGTGAGTTTTAAACGTATCGTCATATGCTGTTGTTTTGACGGATGGGTTCATCATAGCTAGCTTGCTATGTTAGCCTATATCACTTGGTGGCTCTACGATTAGTAACATTACCAAGGAAATAACATTAATATCGCTAATCAATTCTAGATGGCCCACGATCTGAGCTTCTGGCCATTTACAAAAAGCAACAGATTGCATGTAACTAACTCTGGATCCCACGTCTATGGTTTTAATGTGGGGTCCAGATTCTGGGATAACAACTAACGAATACGAATACGATACAAGATTGCAATAATTGGCATACTGATAATAGACAGATAATGGTACGGTGTTGCTGACTGTTGCTTATTTATTATGTTTTTGATGCAGAATATGGCTGATCCAGAGCCATCCAGAGTCTTGGCTGACACCTCATGTCCTCTAGACTTCTCTCAGCTCACACTTTTGCAGTTTGGCATCTCCAACCAGAGTTTTACCCCATCAGCATCAAATTGCAAAGGTAAGATATTTGGCAGGAGCATTGAACACTCACCTTTACAATAGTTCCTTAAAGGTACAATCTTTAACTTATAGCACTTTCAAGACCCCAAATTTCTGCCATATTTCTCTGTTGATGTTTGAAACCCAACTGTCCAAAAACGTGGGTGGCTGTACGTGGCATGGTAGAGAATGGTGTTAGCCTCTGAAAAGTGCAGGGGGAGGAGTAGAGATAAGTGCTGGGACTTATCTCTACTCCTCCCCCTGCACAACTCAGCACTGAGGTGTGGGAGGGTCATACACATTCGAGTGACCTTTTTGTTATCCTCAGTGCATAATATTACAAAAGTAACTGCCACTGTACAATCTCTATCTCTCTACTTTTTTAGTGATGCCCTTTTGTGGTAACAATATGCTTGTCCTAATGACTGTTCTCCCTCTTGCTATAGAGAAATCTCATCTGGCCAAGCTAAAGGCAAGGCGAAGGTCCAATATTGGTGTTCGCGGCTCGCCAGAGACAAATTCCCTTATCCGTTACATTGCACAGCAAAGGATGAAGACGCCGCCAACACCTAAAACCCCACAGGTACATTATTATGCATCTCAACAGGACATAGTGCCATTAAAGTGTGCCTTGAGCCAGGGCTGTACGTTAACTTTATTTGCACATAGCACTGGTGCTACAGAGGTTGATAGTTTTGTAGCACAGGACACAAAATCGCCTCTACTGTAATACAAAACAGGATTCTTGTATTCAAGCCCCACATTTCACCCCACATTCCACTGTGGTCAAGTGAGCCGCCATTTGTAAAAAGACGGTCTCGTCAGCCAGATATATGAAGTTAAAGTAGGTTAAGTGAGTATTTGACTGGCAAATGACTTTAATGTTTCATACAAGGCACACAAAATCCAAACCTTAACAAGAATTGTTTTCTTTATTTTCCATAATTGTAAATTGCAGGGACATAACCACTGTATACAAAACATCAATATATTACTCTTCAAATGAGCAGTGGAAATCTCAATTTATATTTATATCATCATACATACAATATTATTTATATTAAAACAAACAAAAATGGAAAGCGGTATGTGTGCATGTGTTTGGAGCTTCCCTGCACCAGCAACAGAACAAGAGCTGCTGTTTCGCATCAAAAGTTAGTCAAGGAAAATCCCTTTTCCACTCTGCGTTATATCTATACATTTTTCCTTTCGTTTCGCCTTTAATTTCATTATGGTTTTCTTTCTCTCTCGCATGATCGTTTGGGGTTTCGTTTGAGCACTTGAAAATACCGCTTCATTTTCTCGTCATCTATCTAGCTCGGCTAACTGAGGGGATTGTTCGCTAGGAATTGTAGGATTTGGCGTTGGATGTGTGGACTCTACGCAGACGGAGACATGATTTTTAATCGCACAATAACTACAACTACCAAGTAGAATAGCGACGCACCATTGATTCACCTCACACACAAAAAAGCATTCATCACACAGGCCCATTTCTTCGTTGCACGTGTGACACATGTTGCACTGTACAGTCCTGCCTTGTGCTATCTGATCACAACCGGACAGCTGTGAAGCAGCAGAACTCCAGGTTTGTTTGTGTGCCACATATGAAAACCTCAACTGAGAAAAATAAATAAAATTTAATTAAACGGTCCACTCCATTAAACCTAAAAACATGATTCAAACTGCCAACAACAGAAAAACAATGGATATTAAGAAATGAAGCAACGGTGAGAGAGGAAATGTGTTCTGTGGTCCGACGAGTCAGTGAATTCAGTGACTGGTATCGCAACCTTGCAATATAAAAGCAGATTTTTATGCAAATGGAGGAAAAATGTCTGCACCATCATGTTGCTGCAATGGCAAAGAAACCTATAACTGTTGTATCATTGCGATCATTTGCATATGTTGTATGACAGCATAACTGTTGCATGCAGTCACTGGAAAAGTATGCTGATGCCAGGTTTGAAAGCAATCTCTCTTGGTCTGATCTGGACACAGACTGCTTACAAGATTCCAGGTCAAGTCGCTTTCATAGTAAAGAACATTTGACACTGTTTGCACTTGCTCAGCAAACAGGTGTGCTGCCTGACATTTTTAAGGTAGAAGACTGTGACCAAATATCGTCCGACACGAGCCTGAATGTTTCTATTTTCTCAGCTGGCCAAAGGCAGTCCCTTCCTTCCCCGTGTGTCCTCCTCCCTCAAACAGAAGATAGCCTCCTTCCAGAGCCTGATGGATGTGGAAGAGCAAGAGGGCTGTGATCTAGTGCCGAGGCAGGGCCCAGAGACAGGAGGATGCATCAAGACAAGAGATTATCTGTCTGGTGAGGTCGCCTCTTTCAGCCACCAGATTAATGGTTTCATTTCTCATCAGGAATAGTGGAACTATTCCGGGTGGATTCCTTGATTGATGGTTTCTTGAGCATGTTAAGCATTATAAATAAATACATAAATCTGAATTTGACAAAGTCATGCAGATTTAGTTTCATTTAATTTTAGCTGGCAGCCTGTATTATCTGCTCTTGTTCGGTCATGTTTATCAATTTTCAGCAGAGGGCTGCCTGAAATCCCTGCTGTTCTTTTTATGTGAAACTTGTGTTACTGACTTCTGCCTTGGCTGCTTTCAGATGAAAGAAGCCCTGACGGTGGAAAGGAGAACTGCCCGCCTCCACTGTCGCCCACACCCAGCAAGAGGCGACGCTTGGGCCCGCTGAGGGACTGTGTTGGGGAGATTAGAGGGGACAGCACTCCTATCCTGCAACACACGAATGTTAAGGAGCAGGAGGTAACTCCATTCTGACCACTTGTTTTCCTGACTGCTATAATAATGAATTAAGGATACTTTTTATACACAGCCATTTACTTTTTTATATATTTTAATTTAGTTTGTTTATTTTTAAACGATTCGTATACATAGTCATGATGTTTATTAGGAGTTATTTTTGTGTGTGCTTTATTTAGTGTTTTTGCTGTACTGTATTAATGCTGAATAAGGACTCCAACGGTCTCCACAGACTGATAAAGAACCAGGGCTACAGGGCGTAACACTGGGGCAAATGCCCTCCAGTGAGACGGTGCAAGAAGCCCACGCAGTGTTTTTTTTCCCACACCCTCATCTCAACTCACCCATCAACAACCATCAGGTGAGAACCCTAATCCTAATTCATAGTCCCCCACCGCTGATGTGTTTACTGTGTCATTTAGAATCTGGACTGACTTTCATGGCAAGTTATTTAGTAAGTACACCCTAGGCTGATCATCTCCAGAAATCCATTTTGTACTTGCGTTGTTATTAGCCTGGCCAGTTTTTAATCTGGTCGTGTTCAGACTCTGACAGATTCTGTCTTTTTGTGCTTATTACATTTTCACACTGTAATAGCAGATTCAAACCTGTGTTTGAATCAGAAGTGTGTTCTGTCCAGTTCATACGAACATGAATTGTGATTGTCTGTGAAGCTACGTCAGAAACGCATTCTGTCCCAGCCCTAATCTGACAACATGGCAGTCAAGACAGTCGCATTCATAGTTGTTATCTTTGCCACCCAAGGCTGTGCAGCATGTAGTGTAACTAAGAACCAAGAAATAGTTTCTATATCTTAAAATTGGGGTAATTTATTCTCTCGCATGCAAAGCAAATATTAACAGTGTATTCCAGGCACACTTCTGGTGAGGAAACTGCTTAATTCCTGCAGCAAAGAATATATTGCAAATTTTATCTCAGCGTTCGTTGTCAGTAGTAACATTCACACTGTGCTCTATGATAAGGATTTATCTCTAGGGTAGAAATGTGGAAGGGGGGGGGGGATGTCCGCTATCCAGCCAGTAATTTCTATGGTTATCTAATTAATTAATGTTATCTAAACACAACAATGTTGAGCCTCATTCCGCTTTTGATGGAACAGTAGCACTAACAAAGTTCTCTGATTAAAACTTGTGGACTGCAACTGTCACAAGAGAAAGTCTTAATTTTACAGTTCAATGACTATTCTATAATAAAGAGCATTTGATTATTATTTTATCCCGTGAGTATTGCGTTTGTAAATGGTAATAAACAATCCCCACCCAGCTTCTTTTTCATTCACTGGCCTATTTTCCTGTCTCCAAAACACAGCACCACTGCTACGAACTGTTTCTACAAGGAAAAACAAAAACTCATAACCTAAATGGCATTTAAAAAGTTAGAAATCTGTCTATATCCAAAACTGAGAAAAGGTTTGAAAATATTCTTAAAAATGAACTGGTATTGTGTTAAAACTTTGTTGATATGCTGCCCATTACAACATCGTTCTCGGTGAAAGAGGCTCCGGTCCATCTGAATTGTATACCAAGTATGCTCTCGCTATCCACACAGGATGGTTCCTTTGAACTCCAAAGCGCTATTCAACGCCAGCCTACGGTCCTAGCAGAAGGTCTGGCAGTCCCACCCCCGTTACCGCTCACCGTGTCCTCGACTCTGCCTTCTCTACAGGAGATGAAGCCCTCAGGTAAACACACGCTCTCGGTGGGGCCGCGCTTGAAAAACCTGGCCTTTTATCTTGTTTTACCCCTGCCTTTGAAGCTTCCCACACAGAGCTGCACACTACAGAGTGCCCATGCCAGCAGAATGAAAAAGCTTTACTTTAAATCTGGAAAAGCCTGAGTGGGTACTTAAAGAGAATATGTCCAACATTTAAGTTAAATCGCATGGCGAGGGCCACATCGTTACTAAGAGTATTGAGTATATCAATTTACATTTACAGCATTTAGCAGACACTTTTATCCAAAGCAACTTACAATTAGTGCATTTGTCAACAGTTGAACTGGTTGACCACCAGTTTTTGCAAGCAGTTAACATACTCCTAGAATAAGCACAGCATCATGTAACAAGGTTACTTCACCAATGCTTAAAATTCTTAGAGCTGATCTAACAGAGTAGAAAGGACATTTAATTTTTGAAATTTTTTAAAGGAAGGGTAGAATAAGGATAGTTAGTTGGATTAGTGCTATAAGGTAGAAAGATCGGTGGCCAAGGTACCGAGATGGATTTTGAAGAGGTGGGTCTTAAGTCTCTTGTGGAAGATTGGTAGTGATTCTGCTGTACTGACTGCTGCAGGAAGGTCATTCCACCATTGTGGTGGCAGGACAGAGAAGAGTCTGGACTGGGCTGCGCGACTCTTTAGCGCAGCTCGTAGCGACTGAGGTGCCAGCCTGCCAGCTGAGGTGGTAGATCTTAGTGCTCTGGTTGGGGCTTGGAATCTTACCATTGCTTGGAGGTAGAGCAGGGCGGTTCCTTTTGCTGCCTTGTAGGCAAACTCTAATGTCTTGAATCGGATGCGGGCTGAGACGGGGAGCCAGTGAAGGTCTCGAAAGAGGGGGGTTACATGGGAGAACTTTGGTTGGTTGAATACAAGGCGGGCTGCTGCATTTTGGATTTGTTGTAAGGGTCTGGTAGCAGAGATCGGCAACCCGGCGAGTAGAGAGTTGCAGTAGTCTAGACGTGAGATTACTAAAGCTTGGACTAGGAGCTGTGCCGCTTCGTTTGTGAGGAAAGGCCTTATCCTTCTGATGTTGTAGAGGGCAAATCTGCAGGTTCGGGTCGTTGCGGCAATGTTGGCTGCGCAGGACAGTTGACTGTCCAAGACAACTCCGAGGCTCTTTGCAGTTGGACAGAAGGACACTGAGGTGTTCTCAAGGGTAATGGAGATGTCCATTTGGGGGCAGTTCTTTGCCGGGAGGTAGACTAGCTCTGTCTTTTCAAGGTTGAGATTAAGGAGATGCGAAGACATCCAAGCACTGATGTCAGCGAGACAATTAGGTTCTGGCTGAGATCTGCGTGTCAGATGGAGGGAATGAGAGGTAGAGTTGAGTGTCGTCGGCATAGCAGTGGTAGGAGAATCCGTGAGAAGAGATTACAGAGCCAAGAGATCTAGTGTACAGTGATAAGAGTAAGGGTCCCAGCACAGATCCTTGCGCAACCCAAGTAGTGAGCAGGCAGGGTTTGGACAGGTTTCCATTCCAGAGGACTCGATAGGAGCAATCTGTCAGATAGGACTCAAACCA
>JAOEHI010000024.1:5959056-5985467 GCA_025447815.1 Percopsis transmontana
GGCGGCAACATCACCACACACCCCCATTAAAACCCCCCACCACCGGTGTTTAACGTCCCGTATTTTGGGGGGGTAACCCTTGGGGCCCCCCCCCCCCCCCCCCCCTTCACCTTCACCCATTCCACTTGGCTCCACAGCGAAATGTGGTGTTAAAAATTTATGTTGTGCTGCTTGGCTTTGTGAATTTTCTGCCATTGGAGTCCACATGGATATTCTAACGTTTTGGTTTATACTTGCATTAGTCCACCAACTGTGTGTGTGTGTGTGTGTGTGCGCGCGCGCGCTCACAGGTGGACGGGAACGTGAGCACAATCTACTGTCAGAACCTGTGCCTGCTGGCTAAGCTCTTCCTTGACCACAAGACGTTGTACTACGACGTGGAGCCCTTCCTTTTCTACGTCCTCACCCAGAACGACAGCAAGGGCTGCCACCTAGTCGGATATTTCTCCAAGGTACGCCAACCATGCGGTGGCATTTTCTGCATTTCCCCCCAAGAAATGTTTATTTAATTTGTGCGTGCACAAGGGCGTCTTTCTGCTGTGTAAAAAATTGAATAGAAGAAAATAACTTGATATATAAATTATTATATACAACCATGTACAGTACATAATATTTATTAAAAACAGTACAATAGAGATTCAAATCAAATCTTGAAATCATCTTGTGGCCCATGTCGACCCCTCAGAAGGTCCTGACCCCCATGTTGAGAACCACCCTCCCTTCAGTATTCAGCATTCAGTGTTCATTCCTAAACAAAAGTATTAAAACATTAAGGAAACACTCTGCTAGGAAATGAACTGCTGTAGTTTCCGCTTATTTCCTACCATACACAGTAATTAAGAGAAGTTCCATTGAAACTGTAGCTTTAGTACGACAAGTTATTTGCCAGCAAAGTGGTAGCTCGCAGCTGCTGTGTTCTAGAGGGACCTCTGGTATCAGTTCTCTTCTGCACCTCTACAGAGGCAGGTGCTCCCATTAACATGCAGCTTCACTGCCAAACGCAAGTAATGACCAGAGGGGGGCCTCCGCTACCATCAAATCACAGCCCCCCTTGTACCTGTGCAGGCTTGGCCTAACGGTACACTTGCTTTCTACCTCACGTCCAAGTGCGTTGTTTGTTTTCTCCAGGAGAAGCACTGTCAACAGAAGTACAACGTGTCCTGCATCATGATCCTCCCGCAGTACCAGCGCAAAGGTTATGGACGGTTCCTCATCGACTTCAGTAAGGGCGTCATTTAGGCTCACACAAACGCGCACTAAAAAAATACACAGCCAGTAGATACCAGCACCAAGCCTCTGGCCTAAACAACACAACACTAGAGCACGAATAGCAGTTATTGAAATAACACTCTATGGGGATATTTTTGTAAATGTACAGTGACCCTGTAGTAAGAAACTTTCTGGGAAAATCTTTTTTTTGTGTGTGTGTCACTGAAAAAAAGTCTGTTACATTCTGTCACACCTTTCCTGGCCTCTGTGTATCAGTCGTATCGATTGTATTGCTTTATAGGAGTGTGTTGGGTATATCTCCTCCTCTAATGAGAAGAGGCATAGGCTAGTAAGCGGACATAGAGATCACCAAGGGCTTATTTAGAGTGTATACCAGCCAATAACGATCAATGCATACCTAGTGTTTGGTCCGTGTATGAGAGTCAGTGTTGCCATGTCCTCATGTACTAATATATTGTTTTAACTGCCGGTTGGAACTATTCTACCTGCTGCTACAATTAGTCAGGCTCCCCCCACGGTGCATTAATAAAGTGCTGTCAAAATAAACGTTATCACTATCATTCCACTATTGTCAGAAAGCAGAGCAGCATTAAGGAGTGAAGTTGACAGACGGCCCATGCCAGTATATTCTATGTGGTGCGTTGTCCAGCAACTCTCTAAAGCTCCCTCTCCTGCAGGCTACCTGCTGTCTAAACGTGAGGGCCAGCCGGGCTCGCCGGAGAAGCCCCTGTCGGACCTGGGCCGCCTGTCCTACATGGCCTACTGGCGCAGCGTGGTGCTGGAGTGCCTCCACGAGGTGCGAGACCGGCAGCTCACCATCCGTCACCTCAGCAAGCTGACGGGGATCTGTCCACAGGACATCACCGCCACCCTGCACAGCCTGAACATGCTGGAGCAGCGGGGCGACAGGTGGGAGACAATGACGCACCCGCCAAAGACGCATGGCACAAACCTCAATGTATTCATCCTGCTCATGCTCACACACACACAGTCCCATACGTAGGCATACTAACCTTCCTATTGGACATGCCCATGTCGCGCACAAAAACATAGTTGGACACGCCATAATCATGCTGCCACGAATTTGGTAGTGTGTTTATTGGCCACTGCCGTACCACACACACGTATGCATGCGCGATTTCTGCTGAAAGTAGCTCCTCTCAAAGCATTTCGTGGTGATTGACACTGGTTCTGCTGGATTAGTGTGACACTAGATTGTACACACTACCACGTTGACCTACACGCATGCATATTGAACATGGTGCGGAGCCATTTCTCCTCTCACGGACTGGTGTGGTCCCCCCAGGCTGGTGTTGGTGCGAAGGGAGAAGCTTGTGTCCATCCACATGGCCAGGCTGCATGCCCGGCCGCGGCAGCTAGACGTGGACCCAGACAGTCTCCGCTGGACCCCGGTCGTCGTCACCAACACCGTGGTGTCGGATGCGGAGGGTGAAGAAGGGGATGAGGATGAAGACGAGGCAGAGGAGGTAAACCGGCGTTACTTGACTTGTTGTTATTTGTACTTTGATCGCTTCCCCAAATGACCAAAAGAGTTGGAATTGATACGATCCCATTCAGCCTAATGAAGGATTATGTTTTGGGTTGGGAATAGATCAAGCCCAGTCACAAGCCGCCAACGCCCCCATGGCGCTTGCGCCAAGAACAGGAGGAGGCGGACAGAAGATGCTTCCCAGGGTTCCCCCTTGGCCAAAGCTCCCCGGCCTCCTCCCCAGTCCGCTGCCCTCCGCCTGTCCCAGACTCCCGGCCTGCTCCGCCCACCAACGGAGAGCGCAGGCCCCGGGGCCGCCCACCCAAGAACTGGCCCTGGGGCAAGGTGAAAGACAGCCCCCGGGTGGGCCGGCCACCTAAGATCCGTCCAGCCCGAGATGAGGAGGAGGATGAGGACCAAGCTGAAGGGTGCAATGCCATAGGCTCCTCCAGCAGCCCCCCTTCCCTCTTCTCCCTGAACAGACCGGTGGAGCGCTCAGCCATCCACCCTCTGGACATGGCCCGACACCCCTCCATCACACCTCCGCGCAGAGGGCGCCCCCCCAGGAAAAAGAGAGGGCCTAAGCCCCGGATAAGGGAGGGTCCCGGAGAGGGGCTGGCACAGTTGCCCCTGGGACCCAGGCTTAGCGAGCCGCCGTTCAGCAGGAAGAGCTGCTTCAGTGAAAGCAGCGAGGAAGAGGATGAGGATGAGGAGGATGACGACGACGAAGAGGATGAGGAGAGGGGGCCGTGCTCCCCACCGATCCTCACCAAGCCTGCCATGGGGCTGAAGTGCAAGGTGAGCAAAGCAGTTCATATGTGCTACATGAGGAATGGCAGCGAATCAGTCGCCATTTGAGGTCAATCTAATCTGTTGCCGTCTTGCAGTCTCTTACCCAGAAGCCCCCGAGAAAGCGCCGCATGCGCCAGATGAGCCACCCCCACAGCAGCGTTGTGACAGAGACCATCTCCGAGACTACGGAGGTGTTGGACGAGCCTTTTGTCGACTCAGACTCGGAGAGGCCCATGCCCAGGCTGGAGGAGGAGACACCCCTGGGCCACCCTCTACGCCGCTACCCGCCAGCCCGCTCCGCCCTGAGGCCGCCATCAGACCCTGCCTCCAAGAGGCTGCGTCGCTCCAACCTCACCGAGTCAGAAGAAGACGGTAAGTGTTTAAAGCATCTTTTTTTCCAAGGTAGATTTGCAGGTGTCTATTGCTTATTTTGGTAAAGTAATGATCCAGTCGGCTGCCAATGAATGAAGCCATTTTACAGTTATGTTTCTACAACCTGCCGTCTAGGTTCCCAGAATAATATCATCATCAGTACGTCTAACAGCAGTGATTACTCCAGCAGAGATTATAGCCATCCCTAAAAAGTATAAACTCCCCTATTGGCCCACATTGACCACAAGGTGTCCTCTGCTGTTAGCAAGTGATCACCTACCACTTACTTGCTGTAGGAGTTGCCAAAATGACTTAACTAAACAAAAAAGTGACTATTGCAACTTTGATGCTGTTGTTTGTGTATATATTGAAACCTCGTTTTAGCTTGTATGCGTTGTGCTTTACTAAAATATGTTTCTATTGCCTCCTGTCATGCAGAGCTGACCCCTCTCCTGAAACCTGGTGTTCTACTGGCGCCCGGCCCCTCGGAGACCCTCACCGCCAGTTCAGAAGTCCCTGTCAAGAAGAAGAAAGGCTGGCCCAAGGGCAAGAGCCGCAAGCCACTGCACTGGAAGAAACGGGGGCCAGGCAGGCCGCCGGGCAGCGGGCCCAACCAGCGGGCAGCGGCTGAGAGCCAGGCCCAGTCGGGCAACCCTCCGCCCCCTAAGATCAAGATGAAACCTGGCCGCAAACCCCGGAGCTGGTACCTGCAGCGGGCCCAGGAGGAGGCCGAGCGGCAGAGGCTAAGCGTAGATCCACAGCAGCTGCATGCTGAGGAGCGCGGCATCAAGCGAGCCTGCAGGACCAGCGCTGACGCTAACACCAAACACAAAGACTCTGACGAGGAAGACGACTACCTCCCCAAGCCTGTGGAGCAGAAGATCCCCAAGAGGCGTGGGAGACCCCCAAAGAACCCAGCCCTCCGACAACAGCCCCCGCCCGCTCCGAAACCGCCTCCCGCCTCTGAGCCCGAGGAGGAGGACGAGGAGGACACGGAGAGGGCCTGGGAGGAAGACAAACCCAGCCGACCGCCGCCCCGGCCCCTGCTCTCCCCTTCCTCCTCCTCGTCCAATTCCGGGCCCCGGGGCTCCCAGCCCCGACCCCAGGATGCAGACATGGGCGACAGGGAGGAGGAGGACGACGACGACGACGAGCGGGAGGATGAAGAGTGCGTGGGCAGGAGGCCGGCGGTGACGCCCGGCTCTGGCAGCAGGCGCAGCGAAGACCACGACGCCGATGACGAAGGAGACGGCCACCTGGAAGAGAAGAGCAGCAGCAAGAAGAGGAAGAGCCAGGACTCCGAGGAAGACGAGGAGGACGACGAAGAGGAGGAAGAGGAGGAGCCGGCCTCCCGCACCAGTTCCCCTCCGGTCAAAGAGGAACCCCAGGGAGCAGACGCTTTTTTAGGCCCGCAGAACAGCGCGGTGCAAGACTACGTCAGCAAGCAGGAGGAGGAGGAAGAGGAGGAGGACGAGGAGCCTGAGGAGGACCTCCAGCAGGAGGTGAAACGCCGGCCCTCCTCCGCAGACCCCCAGCAGGAGGAGAGGAGGCGCAGGGAGCAGGAGGAGTCGGCTGCCGCGGCGGCGGCGGTGGAGACGGTCACCTCCCTCCCCGCGCCCTCCGAGCCCCTGGAGCTCCCGCCGCTGCACCACGACGACAAGGTCACGCTGCTGATGGAGCCCCCGCACCCCCACCCCCACCAGCACCCCGACTTCAAAGAGGACCTGGCTCACCACCACGCGCACCACCCCCACCACCACCCCAACGAGCTGGACCTGGAGACGGTGCAGGCCGTCCAGTCGCTGACGCAGGGCGAGGCGCAGGAGGACGAGGCGGAGCCACACCCGCACCACGGCGCCTATCAGGACTGCGAGGAGACGCTGGCCGCCTGCCGCACCCTGCAGAGCTTCAGCCACACGGGCGAGGCCGAGGAGGAGGCGCTGGCCCTGGTGGAGGAGTGCGGGGCGTCCCAGCACAGCAGCCCCCTGCCCAACCCGCCCATGCCAGCCCTGCCCGGCCAGTCGGTGCGCTCGGTCAACAGCCCGGGGCTCCCAGCCGGCATCATGGACACGGGGCCCTCCGGCCAGAGGGGGGGCACGCCGGGCCCCACCGGAGCCGGGGGTGGCGTAGGAGCCGGAGGGGGTTACACCCAGATCACCCCTGAGCACCCCAGCTCTCTGTCTGCCCCCTCCCAGCAGAACATGGAGACGTCTCCCATGATGGACGTGCCGTCGGTGTCGGACCACTCCCAGCAGGTGGTGGACAGCGGCTTCAGCGACCTGGGCAGCATCGAGAGCACCACCGAGAACTACGACAACCCCAGCAGCTACGACTCCACCATGGGCGGAGGGGGCAACGGCACAGGCAGCGGCGGCAACGGAGGGGGCCTGTCGGCCGCCGTGGCGGCCTCTTCCTCTGCGGCCTCAGCGGCCTCCTCCGGCTCGGCCACGCCCTCCTCTTCGCAGGCTAACAGCTGCTCCTTCGGCCCCTCGGGCCCCGTGGGGGCCCAGCTGGCCATGGGCAGCTGCAGTCTCATCCAGCAGGCTGGACCCAACAGTGGACCCGGTGCCGGCAGTTCATCAAATAACGTACCGCAGCCCCCGCCACCCCCACCCCCGTCCATCACCCCCAGCTGTGGTATCAAGTCGCCGGTGAGCTGCGTGGTGATAGAGAGGCCTCCCAGCACCAACCAGCAGCAGCAGCCCCAGAAGAAGGTTCCGCAGCAGCCTCCCCAGCAGCAGCAGCCCCCTAACTCCCAGCCGCCCCCCTCCGCGCCCCAGCCTTCCCCCCAGCAGCAGCAGCAACAACAGCCCCTTTCTCAGTGCAGCATGGGCAATGGCTTCGGCTCCACGCCCATGATCATGGAGATCCCCGAGAGCGGAGGCGGTGGCGGGGGCCGCAGCTTGTATGAGCGCATGGGCCAGGACTTCGGTACGGGGGGCTACCCCCAGCCCTCGGCCACCTTCAGCCTGGCCAAGCTGCAGCAGCTCACCAACACCATCATGGACCCCCACGCCATGCCCTACTCCCACTCTGCCTCGGTCACCTCCTACGCCCCCAGTGTCTCTCTGCCCAACCCAGGGCTGGCGCAGCTGGCCCCCTCGCCACACCCGCCCCTGCCCCAGGGCCAGCCCACCATGACCCCGCCTCCCAACCTGAGCTCCGGCTCCATGAACCTGGGCTCCCTGCAGCTGCAGTGCAACATGCCCACGGCCAACATCGGCCTGGCTCCCCCGCCACACACACAGCGGCTCCAGGGCCAGATGGCAGTGAAGACCCACATCTCCATCCGCTCCAAGGCCACGCAACAGCTGGCCCCGGCCCCACACCAGCAGCAGCTGTACGGCCGCACCTCGGGGGCCGTGGCCATGCAGGGCACGCCGCGCACCCTGGCCGTGCAGCGCGGCATGATGCCCAACCTCATGGCCACGCCCGCCGCCTACAACTCCATGAACATGACCCAGCTCAACGCCATGTCGGCCGGATACCGCATGCCCCAGCCCATGATGAACAGTGGTTATCATGGCAACCCTCCGTACATGAACCAGCCGGCCCAGTACCCCATGCAGATGCAAATGGGCATGATGGGAGGACAAGGTTACCCACAGCAGCCTATGCAGCCCAATCACCATGGAAACATGATGTACACTGGCCCCTCCCACCACAGTTATGCCGGGGTTCCCAAACAGTCGCCTTACATGAGCAGATGAGCAGAGAGCCCAACAGGAAGGGGTCAGAGCTGTCGCTCGCCGTACTCTAAATGTCCATTACTCATATTCACCCTCTCAAAGGCCGCAGCAGGCGGCCAGTTGGAGAGCGAGAGATGGAGAGACAGAGGGTCTGTGGGTTTACTGTTTTTGTATGTTGTCATTTGTCCTGTTCAATTGGACTGGTGTACCCCTCCACTCCCAGCCAGCCTCGTATGGGGGCGAGACAGCTAAGGGGCGAGACAGCTAAGAGGCTTGCGGGTGGTGGGGTGTGTTTTTATACATACACACTCAATGACACGGTTTCCACACGAGCCCAGGAGCCTCCTCCCCTTGGTTCACACCGAGCCTAATCTGTGGAAGGAGAGCAGGGAGGCTTGAGGAATATGAGGAGGAAGTCAAATGAAACATAGGACCGGACTACATTACAGGACCTTACTTGTCAAACTGCTCAATGGGGACAATATAACCCTCAAAAGTGGTTATGAATATATTCATCCATGCACACAATCTTTTAATTGACATAGGAAGCCTTACTTTCAAAAAGTGACTAAAATATTGTAGGTGGACTTTTGTTTTTTTATAATTTTTTGTTTTGTTTTTATTTTTTTGTAATAAGATAAAAATTACTTTTGTTTTGGTGACTGTTCTGAAATGATTGTGTGCAGTCTGACTATATATGCTTTTGGTCTTTATATGTGTGGTCGATTGGCCCCCTCTTGGTCTCTCAACAACACACACAGGCAACTCTGTTCCACCTGTCAGAAGGCTTCCCATAGTTCTTGATGCGTCTGAGATCCAGGCCTTCAGCAGTGGAGTACGCTGTGTTATCAGTCTGTCTTCCTGACTGGATGATGTGAATAGTGACACATCAGAGAAACCGAGATCAGCAAGTCACCGGCGATAAGGTGTGTTCATAAGTAAACGCGTAGCATTTGTACCGTAGGCCGCTGTTCTGAAAAGTTTTGATGTAAATATTCTGGTACTACTCAATATCCAGCAGCGCCCACTGGCTAGCCGTCTCCCCCCAGTGGTTAGCTCAGGAAAGTGCAACACTTTTTCTTTTCTTTTTTTGGGTCACACTCCACTGACAACTGTACACAATGTCAGGCCATTTTATAGTTGATGGATTACATAATGAAAGGTGAACCTTGCATCTTATTTCTTTGAGAAAACTGCTAATTTAAGCTGATCTGCTCAACCCTCTTGTAAAGTGTTAGTGACCCAAAGAGGTTGAAGAGTCTGCATTGAATGGTGTTTTCCTGTTAATACTGTTAAATTTGTGTAAAAATCAGTCCCATTGGCCAGATAAAAGACAATGGCTCTCTAGAGTGGTGACTAAACGCCCGATCTAAAGTTGGCACTCCCACATAGACTATTATACAGATAGATGAGAGAGTGCACGTTGCCCTGTCATATTGGAGTTTAAATGGGAGTGCTCCATGTTCTAGTATTCAAAGTCAAGAGAATTTGTTTTTTCTTACAAACCTGACGTTTCATGTTTTATTTGTGTGTATTGTTCTGTTCTGTACTTTTTTCTGTTTCTCTGAATTTTATCACACTGGGCAGCTTTCTTTTATGACACAAGCTGACTCTTTTTGACTTTAGAAAACCTATTGTAGAGAAAATGTTTTTTCTATAATATAAAAAGGAAATTCTGACATTGATATTGGTACTGTCATTTTTTTCCACTTCTGTTCAGGAAAAACTACATATTTTTTAGCTCTGCTCTTGGGTAATGATTACTAAGAAATTCAAAAGAAAAAAAAATTACCACTCACTCTAGTGACTTTAAGATGCCTTTAACCTCTCCATTCCATCTCATCTCTAGAGTTTTCTATCTTTGTGTAGTATATAATGCTATTTTAAATGAAAGGAAAAACAAATATCTAAAGGTCACTTAGCGTACTTTCCTTTTCTTTCTTTTTTTTTTCTTTTTTTTTTTACAATTTTGTGTGTATAGGGCAACTTCCTTACATTTAAGAGGCATGTAAAAATGAGCTCAGTATATTTGTCTGTTTATATCGCTTCCCTTTTGTATCCTTTGTAATTGTACATGGTGCGTTGTAAGCTAAGAGAGCGCAAAATATAGGAGCAGCGGTTGAGCGTGTAGCGAAGTTTGAGTCGCGCTCGAGCAGCCTCAACGCTCTTTGTCCCTGTATGTATTTCCATTTTTTTTTTTTTTTCATTTAGTAAGTACTTTCAAAGAACTCTGTACATTTTAACATAAAATGAAAATAAATTATGTTGAGCCATTTGTGTTTCAGGGACATTTTTACGTTGTCATTTGATAAAAGAATACAATTCTTTGTGATGGTCATTGTCTCCTTCACCAGTAAGATGCTTGCATATCCCCAAACTAGTCTTGAAGAAGATTGTAAACGAGTCTACAATTGCATCTATTTATCTGTACAGCAGGTGCACAAGAAATTTGACTTGAAACTTAATGCAGACAAATGACAAGAAGGTTATGGAATCCTAAAGTAGATTTAAATCCTAGATGTGAGACAAATATACAAATAAGGTAAACTAAACCTACGGTATGACGAGACTAAACATGATTATGCAAAGCTACTGTACGATGAACTTATTTCATGCTGACATTTTTTTTAGTGCTGTAAAGTTTCATTTAGTAGTTTTTAATATATCTTGAGTAGAAGCTAAAATGAACGAAACAAAATATTGTTCACTGTCAATTACACTATAGACTGAGGAAATAGGTTTGTTATGGATTACAAAATTCACCAAAAAGCAGAGCATACGTGCATACAAAAGCAATGCCATTAATAAATGGCCAGTAAAATGCTGTTTCTGAACAGCATCGTCTGTTTTAGTGTAAAAACGTGATATTATTGCTTCTAAACAAAGCTGCATATTGTTTGTTTTTTTTACTAATAACTGCAGAGAGATGTCGGCAGAATGGAAGCATGAATGAAATAATGTTTAAGCACAGAGCACAAGATGAAATCTGATACTGGATACAAAATGTCAGACCGGCCGTGTCCTACCGTCCAATCGATGGCAGGTTTGAGTGTTTACTGGTAGCGGTCCAATTACACCCTAGTCCTAAGCAATAGGAGAATCGGCTTCCGTATCAATGACCAATAATACAATTAAATGGGCGGGGCACTATGCCCCTGTAAGAAGGTGATTGGTTGGTTCTCTTGTCAGATTCACAACAGGATTTGATCCACCCAACAGCAAACGGAACGACGGCTTCTAATATTTCACTGGGGAAAAGGCAAACGGCGAAATCAAAACGCAAATTTAGTCTACGGTGAGTGTTTCCTTTTCCTTAAACAAATTGCATAACGATTTCCCCTGTTGTTTAACGTGTACGGTGCTGTAGCGCTGGGCTTTTCGGCTGTCACAAGACCAGTGTGTGAGGAAAGTGGGAGGGATTTGATGCACGGGACTGATGTTGCATGTTCTCGTATGCACAGAGGCCTTGTGTCGCTTTGTCAATTTGCTCGTTAATTTAATGTTTATTACTTTGTTGTATGCGTACGTTTTTTTATATTTAAGGTACTTGTAGCGTCATGTCAACACCAAAGCGTTTAGCTTCTTTTTCGCGTATTCAATGGATACTCCGGTGTCACCTTTCTCATCCACCCTAAGTTCAATCATGCGAGCATCTCAGGCTTCCTGTACTATTAGCTAGTATACATGGCAAATACATGGTGTTACCTTTTTAATAACTGTGAAATGTGTTTCAAATACAACCAGCCCCACCTCCCTGGTACAATGCACGCTATATGCATAGATGTTGTGAATTAGTTGTACCATGAAATTGTAGGCCTATAGCCTACATATTAAATATACATACTGGCTTTTCATTGAATTTCTCTAGTGTATTTTGTCTCTCTTTCCTATAACTATAGCCAAGATGATTCACAGCCTGTTCCTGGTTAACGCCTCGGGAGACATCTTCCTGGAGAAGCACTGGAAGAGCGTGGTCAGCCGCTCCGTCTGTGACTACTTCTTCGAGGCTCAGGAGCGTGCCACAGAGCCCGAGAATGTGCCGCCAGTGATCTCTACTCCCCACCACTACCTCATCAGTGTGCTCAGACATCGTATCTACTTTGTGGCTGTGATCCAGAGTGAAGTACCACCGCTCTTCGTCATTGAGTTCCTGCACAGAGTGGTGGACACCTTCCAGGTAGCGGCTGTGTTCTCTTAATGAAGTGTGGATAGTACAGTGATGGGAATTATATTGGTTTTGATGCGTATTATTTATCCTGAAGCGTTACTATGGCAGCGGGCACTGTTCCCTGCCTTGCCGTCATGGACAAAATATACACCTTGTAAATTCTTCTGCAAATAAAAGGTTAAAAAAAAAGAATGTGACAGCTTTCAAAAACATACAGGGCGTACTTGCATCCCATGACCACAGTGGCTGCCAACTTTTCAAGTTATCCTATGCAGCTTTAGGGTCTGATTTGGATGGGCAGACAACTAAGAATGTAACTGTGTTCTGATTTCCATCATAGAATGCATCTTTTTGTCTCTATCCCTCCCTCTCTCAATTTTCTTTTAATCTTGTATCTAATAAATGCCCTTTTTCTGTTCAGGACTATTTTGGAGTGTGCACAGAGGCTGCCATCAAGGACAATGTTGTTGTGGTGTATGAACTACTAGAGGAAATGCTGGATAATGGCTTTCCTCTGGCCACAGAGTCCAACATCCTCAAAGAGCTTATCAAGCCTCCCACCATCCTCCGCACAATGGTCAACACCATCACAGGTACAGCACTGGAAACAAGCCTCAAACATACAGGGAAACAAGGAACTTGATTATTAGATGATTTTAAGACATCCCCATGAAGGTTATTTTGCCTTTTTTAAATTTTAATCTTGAACAACACTGTCAATAAGTGAGTACAAATTTGTTACTGTATCTGCCCAACATGGCAATTTTTCCCCGTTAATAGTAAAAGTAAGTACGGATTGCTTAATCCAGGCACAGCGTTTAATTTTAAGGTGTGTGTTGACAAATGGGACCTATAATCAATAGTGAACTTACAATACAATAGGCAGCTTTTTATTTCAAAATTTTTTCCTGTGTTTGCTAGGCAGTACTAATGTAGGTGAGCAGCTGCCTACTGGCCAGCTGTCAGTGGTGCCATGGCGACGGACAGGCGTAAAGTACACTAACAATGAAGCCTACTTTGATGTGGTGGAGGAGATTGACGCCATCATTGATAAATCTGGTATTACACTACACCCAACACAAGAGAAAATAGTTCCCTATAATTCCTAATGCCATATTGTTATTATTTCTCTATTATACCTGTATCGCTACTGCTGTCTTACATCAATTGCTTATTATTATTTACATCATTACCTCCTTACCATATTTTTAGAATTATTTTCTGTGATTTTAATTCCTTCTCTACTATCAGGCTCCACTATAACAGCAGAAATCCAGGGAGTGATTGACGCCTGTGTGAAACTGACAGGCATGCCTGACCTCACCCTTTCATTCATGGTGGGTTTAAGCCCGTCTCCCACTGCACTGAAAAAGAACATGCACTGAAAAAGAATGACAATGATAGTTAACCCTGTAATTCATTTAGTGATTAATAATAAGTGCTTTACAAAAAAGATAACAATAATACATTAAAAAAGCCAATGGGGCTAAAGGAAATTAAAATATGCAAATAAAATTTCTGCTCAAGTAGAAAAAGTGGGCACTAACGAATTATATAAGCCGTGATAGTTTAAAACAAGAATAAAGCCTTTTTATTTTACCAAACCGAGCATTCAGCACCCCTATTTACTTAATTTCCCAGAACCCCCGGCTGTTGGACGACGTCAGCTTCCACCCGTGTGTGCGGTTCAAGCGCTGGGAGGCAGAGCGTATCCTCTCCTTCATCCCCCCCGACGGCAACTTCCGGCTGCTCTCCTACCACGTCAGCTCCCAGAAGTCAGTCTCTCTCGCTCGCTCTCTCTCTTTCTCCATTGCCCTCTCCCTCTCTTTCTCTCCCTCTCTTTCTCCACCGCTCGTCCTCTCCCAGACGTGACGTTCAGTCTGCCCACCTGCTTACACTGACTGACATTATTCATTCAGTCTTTCCCTCCCTTTGTGTTTTTAAACAGTCTCTACAAAAAGTAAGATCAAGAAGTGGTTTCAGTGTGTATGTACGTTGCATCTATATTTAGATAGCATGAATTAACGTGAGCTACAGCTCATTATATCCCATTATAGCATAATGTAGATCGGGTGTATTTTGGTTCTAGTTGATACCCCATATTTGTCCGGATGTCTTGGTGGTGTTTTTATTTCCTTACATAGGTTTTAACTACTTAAAGATACAGCTAACCCTTGTGCTAACTACCATATGTGCAGCTGCTGGAAACCCACCGACCATTCGTTACAAATCCACAACGCAAAAGGGTTTTAAACTGAATATTTCTGAAGTGCTTTGTGTTGCCCCGCTTGTCTCTCTTCTCCAGCCTGGTGGCCATCCCAGTGTACGTCAAACACAACATCACCTTCCGCGAGGGCAGCACCCAGGGTCGCTTCGACCTGACGCTGGGGCCGAAACAGACCATGGGCAAAGCTGTGGAATCGGTCCTGGTTAGCAGCCAGCTGCCCAGAGGGGTTCTCAACGCCAACCTCAACCCCTCTCAAGGAACCTACACCTTCGACCCCGTCACTAAGGTTGTGTGTGTGTGTGTGTGTGTGTGTGTGTGTGTGTGTGTGTGTGTGTGTGTGTGTGTGTGTGTGTGTGTGTGTGTTTCCATTAACTGTGTGGAGGGGCTGTGCATGGGAAAAACTATAAACCTCACTGCAACAAACTTAACTCCACCTCACAAAAAATGCAAGCCTAGTACAAGCAGCTTCCAAAGTCAGTCTACTGATGCTGGACAGTTTTTCAGTGGCTGCACAAAAGACGGCAACGTGCAAATGCATAAATAAATAGTCAAAGATTGAAGGAAACTAAAATGCTAGCCTGTGAGGTACAGTATGTTGCATAGCAACCACCATGCACTATGTGCAGCAGCCAGGTGGGACTACGTTTTGTCTTCATAAAAGAATGCCTATTGATAAAATAAAACAATACAATTGTAGTGTGACACTTACTTTATTTTTTCAATACTTGTAACCGTTTTATATATTCAATAGCTCACTTCAGGCCGTGGTGTACGCTTATTATATCACAGTTAAGGGGGTTGTTGAACCACGCCCCTTAACTGTGATATAATAAGCGTATACTACGGCCTGAAGTGAGCTATTGCTTAATTACATTCATTTGCGTAAACACACACGTAACCTAGTAACTACTAACAATATTGTATGAGTAGCAATTAGCATTTAGTGTTAGCATAATTGTATTGAGCAGTCCTGACTGTTATAACTACATGTTAATGTAGTTGTAGAGCCATTATCGTCGTGATGGCAGTCGGCATCATACTCTACCTGAAGGAAAATCTCCAGATCCTTTAATAAAACTCTAGTAACTGCAAAAAGTATGCTCTGGAAATTGTTAAAAAAAATAAAGGGGGCCTGACAGGCATGAAATTAAATGTCCTTTTTAGAAGTCCTCTAGAACAGAACATGAATGTCAATTGTAAATTAAATAATGAATGCATCCAATTTTTGTAAATTAAATCACTGGCCTGCCTCTTGATTGAATGATTAATTATTGCTTTTTATTTTGTCAGCTTTTGAGATAACCCATCCTTAAGAAATGATGTTCCTTTTTAATTGTGTGCTGTCAATCACCGTGTCAATGATTGTAAAAATGCAGGCTGTCTTAATTGTAAAACCCGGTCTATTCACTAGCTGCTGACCTGGGACGTGGGGAAGATTAACCCCCAGAAGCTACCCAGTCTGAAGGGTTCCATGAGCTTACAGACAGGGGCCTCCAAACCTGACGAAAACCCAACTATCAACATCCAGTTCAAGATCCAACAGATGGCTATCTCAGGTACACACACACGTACAGAAGCCAATTGTCTGTATAATTATTTTTTTCTGCAACACACGTGGCTGAATAGCCAACTCTTCTGACTACGATCTGATTGCCCTGCAATGGCTCAGTGAAACTGTTACCACAAGATGGCGCCAAATCCACCTAATAGACTTTCTTAAACAATACCTGCTAATACAGTATTTACTGTGACTACCCCTTCAGTGTAGACATAGATCCTCTGTAATTTGCATAATTTGATCAGCTATACAATGATATAGTTTAGTTCCCTGTCATTTTGTCCCACTACAACCTGACGACATTAACATAAACAGCTTCTGAAATCTTTAAATAAGGCAAAAAATTAAGCTATGAGAACTAAATGTATAAGGATATTAATGCATTATGTTGGTTCTGTCTGTTTATAAAACATTGATTATTTCAGTGATATATTAAGTATAACCCACCCTCTCTCCTCTAACATTTACCCATTGTGAGTCTAGGTAATTGATGCTTATGTTCTTCTTTGACAGGGCTAAAGGTGAATCGGTTGGACATGTACGGTGAAAAGTACAAACCTTTCAAAGGCATCAAGTATATGACCAAGGCTGGCAAGTTCCAGGTCCGGACATAGAGACCCTCTAATCTGTGGCCGTTGGACCTAACCACTACAGGGGGGTTGTGATGGGGGAACAAGGTTTAGGAGGGAGTAATTGGTGCATTCCCTGTGTATATGCATTTCAGGATCTATCCACAACAATTGTAGAACCCCTTTGTAGCAGTTATGAATGGACCCTTGCAGATAAATCGCTCTTAAATAAATGAATATAGTAAATATACAGTACTCAGGTTAGTGCTTGGCTAAGGCCTAGCCTGAGCCAAACCCAAAACATTGGCATCAAACGGACCTGAGGTGTATATACCAAAACCCCAATCTTAAGTCCAAAACTACTCATTAAATTGTTCGGATCAATCACAAATGACCTTATTTTACTACAAAGTTGTCCTATCTAGAGCCTAACCAATACCCAAGCATGCACATGTGTAATCAAACCCAGCCTAGTTAGAGTCCACCGGTTTTCGTCACAACCCAACTAGTTCAATAACACAAGCTAGGGTTTAACCCTAAATCTAATTTGTTTGAGCTTTTGTATTCAATTAAACTGATTAGTTTTATTTTATTTTCCTTTCTGTTGAGATACATTTGCTGAGGTTAGCGATACACCAATACTTCAATATATATCATTTCTACAAATAGAAAGAATATATAGGCAAATAAATTGTCACATTACACGTTCATGTCAATACCCAGTCACCATTCACAAACTAACAGTTGAGCCTGGCATGTGGAATGTGGAATGTGACACTAGATCCGTCCTCTTGAATCCTGCACTACAGTCCTGCACTAGTCAAATGACTGTTGGGTTACTGTATTTCTGTGCTAGCTTGTGTGTTAGTGTGTATTTAGTTAGATTTTTTTTCCCAATAGATTTCAGATAGAATCCTAACAATCTTAAATTATTATTTATTAGTTGATTTGACAAATTATGAAAACTGAAATATGTTCCAACTGCTTATCCATTATGCCTTGTATGCTGTATGGTGTTTTTCACATACTATAATTGAATAATATGCAATGCTTTAAAATTAAAAAAGCTTGTAATTGACCCTTTCATTACCCATACTATGAACTGTGTCCTTTCTGTAAGGCAGTGATATACTAAGCAGTCTTTGGGCATATGGTGAGACAGGCTGAACTTTACTTTAATCCATTAAAAACATGTTACAACAAAGTATTTGACTAGATTGTATTTACATTAGAAGATTGAGAAGTATATCACTGCCCTTACAGTTTGTGACACTAGAAGACAATAGCTTGTTTTTTTTTTCTGTGTGCAAGTTTGTTTACCACTGGATAATGTTGCTCTTCCTCAGTATGTTTACATGCACAAACACACAGAGATCCCGGAGAGGAACTTATTCTTCTTGCATTTTACTTTTCCTGATCATAAATCTGCATCATGAATAAAATCCATGATCTGAATGTTACAATGGCAACTTTGCTAAGACACATACATACTTCATGCTCCTGACTCAAATAGACATTAACTTGCATGTGGTGCAACATATTATAAAAAGTGATGTGTTATTGTACATGTTATGGTGTTGACAGGCCAAATCAAAATAATACAGTTGAGAAATGCAGGTAACAATGACATGGTAAAGTGCATGTAAACACACTGACTGATAATGCAGTGTGTAGAATGTTAAATATTTGTTTTATGTTTACTACTTTTTGTTTGTTGTTTACTGAACAGCCTCAAAATGAGGAAAAATGCTGTTTAAATAAAGAAATGTTATATGAGAAGTAATTATAATTAATATAATGTTAAAAGCACCCCAAACTATGTTCTATATGTACTATATAGGAATAATGTATTCAATGATCTACACATTGAGTACAAGTCTGCATAGCGATTATATATTTTTTGTATAATTGTTTCTCTATATATACATTTTCTACCTGTTGAGATTAGAAATATATCATTCTACATTCTAAGTGTCTGATCAAGTTTTACATTTGAGCAGGCAAAGTGAGTCTTGTAGTTTGACGTAATTGAAGTCTGTTAACCCCCTCGATCCACCGCACTGATCGAACTCCATTTCGTAATTTGCTGATCACTTTAACCTATTGAGCTTGTCTTCATTCTCTTCTGCTTTTCCCTCCCTCGCCGTTACACCGCTTTTTTTGGGGGTTAAACTTTTCGCGTAGCCTGCACTGCATTACTCTCAATAGGCTTGATACTATGAAAAGTATTTGTAATTTTCTAATTTGGAGATCAAATAAGTTATTTTATATCCTGATTTCAATTTGTACTGTCCAGCTGTTTTGGGGAGGGGTTTATCTCACCTATAGGCCTACAACATAGGCCTATCTTATTTTTGGTTTACGTTTTATCTATTCCATAAACGAAGAGAAAGTCTGAAGAAAAACGTCGAGATTTAAAGAACCTGTCGACATGTGTGGTAAGATATTGTAGTTTATCATACATTCTTCTTTAAATGTTGGTGATAGGCCTATGTGTCACACTCATGACTGTTAACGTAGCGGATTAGTGCTGTTAAAAAAAACAAAAGCCCTAATTTGAATGTGTATTCACACTAGTGAGAGTGAAAAGATTCACACTAAAAGCAATTAGTCAAATTACCTCACACATAGCCTAATAGATGTGTATTGTGTCAACATGTCAATCGGTTGGCTATAGCCTACTAGATAAAGATTATTTTAAAGTATCTTAATTCCAATCTAATGGATGTGTATTGTTTTATCGCGATTACGCTCAGTTGGCACTTTGATCACTGTGCATGCCGGATCCCTGGAGTGATGCTTAGAAAAGCCAGGGGGGACTTGTTTTTGCTTCCAGCACCTAACCGTAGACACGCATAACAGCAGTGGGCAGTTAAACGGTTAGCCTGTTGGTGTTGCAGTCTAGTGTTGTTTATGACACTAGACTGCTTGCCGCCGGTTAAAGCGCCGGTGGCGCGCGAGAAAAAAATGCTGAGTAAGCCACGTGCTCTTATTGGGGAGCTGGCAGAGCTCGTGCTATTGCGTGGCAACGTTCCACATTGCTACATACATGTTTCTTGTGTATATAGGTTGTAGCCTATCTGTTATTATTGATTGTAGCCTATTATGATCATTGTACACCATTCAGTTAACGGTAGGCTGTGTTACAATTGTATGTCACGTAGGCATAGCAACTGGTTGCTTAGAGCAGGGATTACCTCCACCTCCATTTCATCATTATCTTAGAATCTTTGTGGGAAAATACAGTAGGTTGGGCGGTGCGTGTGTGCGTAGTGTGTTGTTATTGATTTTTTAAATGACTACCAAGCCAAATTCATGACGTGACTAAGGGCTGTCATGCATAACAATTCACATTTAATCTCTGAACCGTTTGAGAGGATTTGTGATTAATAATCTCCAATGTTTCTAACACATTCGTGTCACGAACTGCAGGTGCACAGTAACTTTGTTGCTGTTTTATTCTCTAGGCTACTTTTGGGGATAAATGACCATAAATGACCTAATTGTATAACGTTAATGTAACCGTTTGAAAAGTTGCATCTGCTATGCCAAATGTATTCGGTCTGTAGGCTCAGACCGTAAAACCAAGGTTGCAACAGTAGCATACGGTTTTGTCGACACAATTCGCTATATTGACGGCTGACTGGACTCTGTGACCACGGGACAAAGAGTGCTGTCGCCGACATCAACGGACCCCCATCTCTCTTTTTGAGAGACTGAACAAAGACCCTCCTGCCGGTGTCTGCCATTAACACAGAGCATCTTCTCACACTGCTCACGTAGAGCTTTCCCCAGTTTAGAGAAACCAAACCAGACAGCATAGCTGCACCCCATTGTGGTGCACCTTTTTAGCGCTCTATACGTTATTTCCCCCTAAATTAGTGAGTTAGAGAATACTAATATGAATTCACTGGTGTTGATTTATATATCTTGAAATATCTTTATAAAGCTTTGCAATTTAAATTGCATTACTTTCTTATCTAAATGACTGTTCTTTTTGTAGGCTATCTTGTCTGGAACCATTGCAGTGAGCTATGTCAACATACCGACTCATTTTGTTACAGCTGCCTACTGTGTAGCCTACGTGTTGTGTTTTGTCAGCATATATTTTTTCTCTATTAAGTATTTGTATTTGTCCTCAGTCTGTGCTATGCTATGGGGCAGGATAGTCTAGTGGTCTAAGTGTTGGACTCCCAGCCGTAAGGTTGTGGGTTCATGCCCCAGAGTTGGCCTAACTCTAAGCATCCTTGAGCAAGATGCCTAACCCCTACCTGCTCCATGTAATTGTAAGTCGCTTTGGATAAAAGCATCTGCTAAATGACTTTATGCAGTTTATTACAGTGCCTTTAAAAATATATTTTCTCTCTCCAGTCTGTTCCCAGGTGGGGAAAACACCTCAGTCATGCTTGCCGTGACACCTTCCTCTCTTTCCTGTTCTGGAGGAGTTACATCTGTCCTTCTGGGTAGGTTGGATCACACAAATGACGGCTGCTATTCCATAGGCCACAGAGAACATGCGATGGACTAACATCTAAAAAAAATTATCAAGAACATCCAACATGTTTGCCAATGACCCAGATAGGGGGAAGTTTTATATTGACATGCTGAGTCAGTTTTAGAATTAAGATTTTATCATTTTAGATTGATGATATGCTAGCTACCTAGCCAAAGTGGCTGGAACGCCTGGTAGACTTCAATACAAAGTCTCTTTTACTTAGCCTTTTAAATCCATAAATAAAAGACGGGGCTAGACAGCCATCATGCCCCAGTCAAGAGCAGGCCCCGGCCCCCCCTCAGAGTTGTCCTTGGATGGGGAGGAGGACCAGGCTCCCTGCACACCTCAGAAATCCATGGAGGAGGTGTCCCCTCACAGCGGGTATATCCAGACTGAGCACCAGCAAGCAGGGCTGTTCTCCCTGGCTCCCTTAGACAGTCTGGACTCCTCTGCTGATGCCCAGAAGAAGAGAAGGAGGAAGTGCGGCGTGTGCATTCCCTGCCTGCGCAAGGAGAACTGTGGCACCTGCACCAACTGTCTGAACCGCAAAACGGGCAAGCAGATCTGCAAGCTACGCAAGTGTGACCAGCTGAAGAACAAAAAAGCTGACTGGGAGGTAAGACAGGTACAAATATGTTGTTTATGTATTCCAAGGCTCTAATTATAATATATATTGGGGGGACACATCCCCGCCAATATTCAAATATGCTCAAAATGTCCCCCCAATAAATTGATATAAAAATATTATATAAATAAAATATTATAAAAATAACAAATTTGCTTTGCTACGACAGGCAACCGCGCACCGCCATCCGAAATAATCATTAGCAAATGTAAACATAATCATAACTAAACGTAACTTATTGCCATTATTGTTACTACCGGTTCTAGGATTACGGTGTAGGCAGTACTGCGTGTGGTTTGTCCAAGTGGTGGTGTTGCAGTACCCCAGCAGAAGCCGTTGCTCGACTGCTGCGGATAGCTACAGTCAATGTCATACACTGTACTATCTCTCTATTTCATTACTTTCAAATGTAATAAAACGTGGAAAACTGGAATGCAATATGAGTGTCGCGTAGGCTATATCATTTTTGGCGAAAATCATCCATCATCACTAACGTTTTCTATCGTAGCTTAGTTACCTGGAAAGTTAATGTAGTCACACATTCACCCAGCGTCCTACGGTGCTCACGGGCATATTCAACTAACGTTAATGTCTTTATTACATCATATCTGTCCACGTGAAGTCTGAGTAAAGTGTCAATCATTTATGTTGTGCTGTATTTGTAATTTATGGAGTAGCTTTCATTTTCGTATAGTATACTGTATAGCTGTAATGGCAGCAAATTCGTTTTCTAGCGGGGGGGGACCTCCAGACCTCCCAGCAGATTTGCCCCCCCCCCCCCCATGTTGACACCATGGCTACGGCCTTGATGTATCTATTTATATTTTGGTAATACTATTTGAAGATTTTTTTATGCAAGGCTTCCTGTTTAGACATTACTTCCAGACACTTTATAATAGGCCTTAGAGCCCCTGTCTGGATCCACCCTTGACATTCTTCAAGATGTCAAGTCTAGACATGCATCTTCGTAGGCTGTGTTAGTGGGTTACAACACATAGATAGTTAGCTTGTATATGTGGCTTTTCTTGACGTTTGTTAGTTAGCTGGCTGAATAATAAAGCATATGAATGGAATGGAAATGGAGGCCACCCTGCCATGCGTATGCGAGTATTTGTGTGTGCGCATTCATGCATGTACTAAACGAGAAATACTATAAATATAATTTTCAGCTTCACCACAGAAATGTCATGTTTTATATTTTAATCAACAGAATTAATGTAAAGGCTTATGAGGCTGTAACCATCAATATTACAGGGATCAATCATATAAATAAATCAGTTGTTAATCGGTTGTTAATAAAGTGTTGTTTCTGTAGAGAGAGAGAGTGCGTCTTCTAGCAAACAGTAGTAGAGAATTCTACTGCTTGACCTCTCTAACCTCTGAGGTCTCACATAACGGTGGGGGGTTAACCTTAAACCATGACCAGGGAGAAAGCCTGCCAGTGTGTGTGTGTGTATATTTGGTTTAAGTCTTAGAGACAGGGGGATGGGCAGTTTGTCAAAGAGAAGGAGGATGTGGAGACATAGTAAATGGTCAACAGAGCAGGAAAAAACAGGCGGCATCCCTGGGCTGTGGCATTGCAACAGACAACACAATATACAATATTCAGCGGGTGTACATTTCTACAGGTCAAATAAGCTAAACTTTATTTATATAGTGCTTTACAACACACTGTTAGGTGACTAAGCCTTAGTTTAGTTAATCCATTATGTTCTTTTCTGGTTTCTCTCACTGTGTTTAGAGTCATCCATCCAGAAACAGATTCATGGTTGTATTTTTTTGTCTTTACAAAAGCAATGTAGTGAAGAATGAGGTTTTTATATGAGGTAGGCAAGTTAATTTAGGAAATGGGTGCTGAATTATAGGCTTTAAAAGCAAAGTTTAAGTGGTTTTGGGTTTGTTTTAATGTTTAGTTGGTCAGAATTTTAAAATGCTTTCGATGTAATGATAATTTCACCAAGATAACTGTGCCATTAAATTGCCATTAATTTGGAACCATCTCCTTCCCCTTCTGGGGTTCAGCTGACAGTTTAGATAAGGACATGCCATGTCAGCGCAGGACATAAGGCTGCCTGAAGCCCATGAAAAGAGGTGGGGTGAGAGCTGTGGTTTGAGTCACCCAGGGTTTCCTTTAACGCTGGTCTCAAGGAAACACAGTGACTAAGGATACACTATAGTGAACAGTGGGGCACACCTGCATTGTGTCCTTGTCGGCCCATATCAGACTTCTGATCTACAGCTTTCACCATTACTGCATTCTTCCACAGCTAAAATAGGGTCTTGTCATATTGGATTGATTTCACTTAGTGAGTTTAGTTGATTTGAAATAGCTGAATAGGTGGAAAATACATTTATATACGAAAGCGAATTTTACATTTCTCTCTGAGATATCTTTGTATAGGGCAGTTACTCTTCCAGATGTTTGAGAATGTTTAACTCCTCCCTTTGTTTGGATACAGAAGGTTCTCTAAGATTTGAGTATAGGGCTAATTGTAGCCATTGTGAGAAATGGTGGGTATCAAAGGCACCTATTGTTAGCATGAGTAATAAGGTTTTTACAACACCCATTCTTGAAACCTTGTGAACTTAAGGGGAACTTTTGCCCTGTCCGTGCAGGGCTGTCCATGCAGAGCTTCACTACATACAGTTAATTGTTAATTTTCTATTATAGATGACGACATGAAGAGGTGAAGATCTCCTGTCTTAGTGCAGGGCCACTGAACCTTCAATACTAGTCTAGTAATAAAACATTATTATTATTGTTATTAATCAAATGTTAATTTTACTATTTCACACATTAAACATTTATCTAGTACTTACCGATAATCCTACAGATCTCGCAAGAGATGGGCTTATCCAAATATTTGTCCCTGTTCCTGTACTTTATGCTATGCAGTAAGCTTATAAATACTTTACATACATACAGCATATTTTATTTACTTGGCACTATTTCATTGGGTACACCCCAAGTAAATTAAGTAAATGAAGCTTGCAAAGTGCTTTGTTTTAAGTAAGAAGGTGATGGCTTTCCAGTCTGGCTTGCAGCAGCACAACCTCCACTATGTTTAACAGTCTTAGTCTTAGTTCATACTGATGTTTATGTCTCTGTTGTAAATAATGGAATGGAGATTTGTAGTTCTTCCATGTTATTGCACTCTAGATATTACATTGCTCTGCTGCTCATCAGACCTTTTAAACCCGAACCATATCCAAATTATTGAGCCTCTTCTTACAAACCAGCTCCTCGTTTCTAATCTTGCCCCGTGACTGTGTCTTCTCCATGTTGAGCTGGAAAACGTGCGTTTGAGTGGGGGCGGGGTTATGTCGTAAGTGAGATTTGCAAAAAAAAAACTGTAATACCTAAACATTTGAGCGGTCTGATAGGAGAGAGCGAGAGAAGTGAAACGCCAAAGCGAGTCTCATGCCGGCGGCTTAAAAATATTACATGACAATCATTTACTGCCTTCATCCGTGCGAAAATGATTGCCGTAAAGAGTGTGATTTGCTAAATAAACGATGGAACAATAGCCGTTTTTCACAAGATATACAGTATATCGTCATATCGCACAGCCCTATAAATACATATTTATATGTGATCTGGTAGCTCAGTAGCCCAGTGGTGGAGTGGTACTGTGAGTCCAGTCAGGTCTTGCAAGCCCCCTACATAGGGTAGTTAAGTGTGTGAAGACTTTGCACTACAGTTACAGCATTTAGCAGATGCTTTTATCCAAAGCGACTTACAATTACATTGTTCTATTACATGGAGCAGATAGGGACTTAGGCATCTTGCTCAAGGATGCTTACAGGTAAGCCGACTCTGGGGCTCAAACTGACAACCTTACGGCTGGGAGTCCGACACCCAGACCACTAGACTATCCTGCCCCCTATTCTGTAATTTGTGTGATAGAACAGAGTGTGTGAGAGTTACCTATTAAAGATGGTCAGTGAATTTGTAGTCTTGCTCCATGACCAGGTGATCTCTACCAAGCCAAGGGCCTCTATCCATCATTAATCCTCCTCCTCCACTCCTCCACTCCTCCATCTCTCCATCCTTCTATCACTCCATCCTGCTCATTGACCCCTGCATGGAGGTAGCAGCTGAGACACTACTGCCTGGCAACTATGTCCTCCATTTTCTCCAGTGACACACACACACACACACTCCCACATACACACAGAATGCGCTGACCCTGTGGCCAGTGATGTCTCCCACTGTTTTGAAAATAGCTACAGTTCAATCCCCCCATATTTCCCATATTCACAAATCTCAGAGAATCGGTTTGTTTATTATCCTTTTGGTCTGTGGTGTTTGGGTTTGTTTCCATTACAGTTGTTCCTTCCTTTTTCCCTCAGAGCTGTCTTATAACGCTTTCACACCGACGCAATGATGTGGGAAAGGCACGAGTTAGCAGTTGTTGTGAAAGGGTCAGCCCACATTCTCTTCCATCCCACCTCCCGACCTGGGTCAGACCTGCGTCCAACTCAGCTCGGCTCTGGTACGAAAGGGTGAGACGTGGGTTACTGTAGGGTGGTTTTGATGAAGGAACCTGATTGGTTAAGGAGAGGAGAGGAGGATAGGAGAGTTGAATGTAATGAGAAGCAGCACAAGGCTTCACTCACATTCGTTATTGCCTATGTGCTGCTGTATGAGCAGCACAAGTAGGCTGTCTAAATAAATAGATAAAAGCAGTCCTATAAAGCCAATGCGGGCCACAACCGCCCTACAAAGTTGCGGGTCGGGCCTGGTAGGAACGGCAGCGACCAGGTATTTTCCTGTGATATCCCCCGTAATATGATTTGAATAGGCCCAATATCGGTTGCACCTGCATTCAGAAGCCCATTTCTGAGTCAGGTTTTCTGAGCCACCCCCCATTCTTCTGTCTAAAACAATGACAATGCGTTACCACGAGTGACTGTACTGAGTGTGCATTTACTTTTATGTGTGTGCGCACGCGCATTTAGAGTGTGTCTGTGCGTGGGTGTGTGAATCTCAGGGGTTGTCACAACTTAGAGTGCAGGGGATGTTTTTTGTTGTTGTCAGGTTCTCCTAATCTGTCATTATGTGTGAGTGGGTAACAGCTCACCCACGAGCTGAGGCTGAACGAGGCTCGTGTAGGATTTGAGATGTGTGTGTGTGTGTGTGTGTGTGTGTGTGTGTGTGTGTGTGTGTGTGTGTGTGTGTGTGTGTGTGTGTGTG
>JAOEHI010000024.1:5992120-6007928 GCA_025447815.1 Percopsis transmontana
GGCCGGGGGGGGGTTTTTGGGCCGGCCGGCTAAGGCCCACCGCCCCGGGCCGGGCATGGTGGTGTCCCTGGTTATGGGGCCCAAACCCCCCCCCCCCCCCCCCCCCCCACACGGCGTGTTTCTTGTTTGTGGAAGTGTGAAATGCAACACTTATTTCCTGTCCGGATTTACTTTTTTCGGCCGTAGTTCACTCTGAGAAAGCAGATCCTTTACGTTAGGCCTACAGACTAATGCTGACACCTCACGAGCCTTTGTGGCAGATCAGGTTGTGATGGTGGAAGAGTCAGACCACCAAAGAGTGCGTCTCATCCCATATTCACATATTGCGGAGGTCTGGGCGTGCGTGAGGGGGACTGGATGCAGACTGCAGCACACACTCCATGATGCATCGATCTCGTGCCATTGTGCTGGGACAGCAACGAAAAACTGCAATGACAGTGTTAGTGTTAATGTCCGCCCCTTGTAATGATACAAATGGCATGCAGGCAAATAAGTTTACCTATAGCTAAGACATGTTTCTTTCGTGGGCTAACAAGACCTGCCCATTTTATTTTTTAAGTCGATATGTGGGGCTATCTCAATGCGCACGCTATCTCTAGAGCTCAAAATATGTTACGCTGGTTAGGCCTAATTGCCGAAATAATAGCCTAACCTCTATAATACTTTGATCGTAAAGCAAGGTTGTTTCAACTAATACTCCAGTTAGCTAATTATGACTTGACAGAGCTACAAGGCGAAAAAGGAGCCGCATTAGTGAATTCGTGTCCCCCTTGAGAACGGAGCTTTTTTTGCAAAAGCTTGCAGGTTTCCCCATCTCCAGTTGTCCCTGCGTCACGTGACGCCGCAGCGTCACTATAAAAGCACCTGTCCTGGCCGCACACCACTTGCATCTCACTATTCCTCTTTCTTTCTCTCTATCTCTCTCTTTCTCTCTCTCTCTCTCTCTCTCTCTCTCTCTGTCTCTCACACTCCCAATCTCCACTCAAAAGCTTCGAGGACCCTCATTCCACCTGGAAACATGAGTTACTCCAGCGATATGTACACGAGCAGCTCTTATCGGAAGATTTTCGGAGATGCCCCCCGGCAGGGTCGCGTGTCCCTGGGCAGCAGCCCGTCCCGTCTGTCCACGGGCTACCGCACTAGCCACCGCGCCTACGGCTCCCCGTCGGCCGTTACCTCCTCCAGCTACCGCAAAGTTGGCGCCGGGCGCAGCTTCTCGTCCTCCATGCCGGACACCGTGGACCTGACGCAGTCCACGGCCGTCACCAACGAACTGAAGATCATCCGCACCAACGAGAAGGAGCAGCTGCAGGGCCTCAACGACCGCTTCGTGTCGTTCATCGAGAAGGTGCACAACCTGGAGCAGCAGAACAAGGTGCTCGAGGCCGAGGTGACCCTGCTGCGTCAGCGCCACAACGAGCCTTCCCGCCTCCACGACCTGTACGAGCAGGAGATCCGCGAGCTGCGGGCGCGAGTCGAAGAGCTGACGCACGAGAAGAGCCAAATGCACCTGGACTGCGTACAGATGCACGACACGCTGGACCGCGTGAAGGAGAAGCTCGAGGAGGAGACTCGGCTCCGCGAGGAGGCGGAGAACACCCTGAAAGGCTACCGCAAGGACGTAGATGACGCCACGCTCGCGCGCCTCGAGCTGGAGAAGAAAGTGGAGTCGCTGCTGGACGAGATTGCCTTCCTCAGGAAAGTTCACGAGGAAGAGTTGCAGGAGCTGCAGGCGTCTCTGCAAGCCACGCAGGTAGGCCTACGGCCAACCAGAGGTAGAAGTTATACAAGTTGGTCAATGCTGTCATGATTTTTTCGACGTTACAAAACAGATTGTTCACTATATCCACATTTATTTTATTGACTTCATACACAGCTGTCATATATTTTTCCATTTATATACTGACTTAACTTCCAGATTTACCTAAATTTTTTCGCTATTTCCTTCTTTGACTTAAAAATATTGAACCCTATTGTAAATGTAAATATATGACGTTACCAACCATGTCGGTGTATGTGGGCGTATACATTACTCATGACACGTGGAACCTTGATCAATGTAACGATGCGCATTGCTAATAGAGACAGCCCAGAAAATTTATGACACTGCAGTTCCGTTTCAGCACCGCGCGCTGTCCCTCACTTAACGACACAATCATCTCTGCAGCACGACGAGCCAATCACAGTCACGCAAAGTTAGGCTATAACTAACGGACGTTATCAAGTTTATCCAAGTTGGCATTAACAGGTTTAACCCGTCCATTGTTGTATTTGAGCAAGCAGTTACGACAAAATGTGGAGGCTGTTTATGGGAGAGTGCGAAGATAGGAGAGTTTGAGAGAGAGGGAGAGAGAGAAAAAAAATATATAAATATATATATATATATAAAGAGAGAGAGAGATTGTGTGTGTGTTAGAGACCGAGATGCGGAAAAATTGCGCATAATCAAAGGGTGTGGTCGTTCTAGGACAGGATGAATAGCCTAGAGTTAAATTCATACAGCTGAACCAATTTGTTTCAAAAGCAAGTTACTGTAAGCTGGACCTGGCTGACATAGATTAGAGGTAAAACACATGTTTTGTACCTGTTTTGATATGTACCAACACAGTCTTGCAGTTAAGGTTTCTACACCCACACGAAGACACAGGTACCCCCTCCCCACACAAACACATTCACACAAGCTCTTTCTCTCTCTCCTACAAGAGATCTTCATTTCAATGTTGTCAGAATTATTTCAAACTGCCTCTTACAACTTATATACAAATATTCCAATATTGAAAGCTTAGTTTTAAGAGACAGGATTTTAATTGTATTTCATTTTATTTTATACTCTATTTTTATGTATTTTTTATTTAATTTTATTGTAAAACTAGGCAGTGCAACTTTAAACAGAAATCGGTGCAGGGAATGGTTCATGTTTAAATCATTCAGTAGAATGATAGTTGCTGGGCAGATATCTCTAGGGCTTTCGTCTGCCCTGCAGAGAATATTTTTGCAAAGTAAGCTATTGACAGCACAGCGCTCACTGGCAGAAAAAAGATGGATTCAGCAGTCCATTCTTCAACCCGTAGCATTTCACACTGGCTGCAGGACAGCAGATCAACACGAGATCTCACCTTATTCATAATATACAAAAAAAAGGTTAATTAAGAACATGCTATTCCCTGCCCTGTGCACATAGGAGCCTAGCAAAACAGGGAAATGCTCACGCCACCAACGTTAACTGTTAAACTTTTACTGAGTGTGGTTATGAAGTCATTCAATGTATGTGTATGGGCGTAGCAAAGCAAATATGTAATGAATAGAGGTTAGCACTATTGAATAGTACAGCTTTTGGAGAAAAAAATACACAATTTTCAGTTTCTTTAGTTTTACTATTTATACAATTTTATTTATATTTTATATATTTAAATGTGTATTTTTATAAAATAAATTAAATATATATATATTTTTTTTATTTATAATATTCTATTTTTAAAAAGTGCAGTGGTCTCTTAATTATTTCCAGAGCTGTATAGTAATATAGTCTAATGCAGTGATTTTCATCATCATACCACAACCTCACAGACTTAGAAAATGTGAATTATTTTGTCAGCTGTTCTAGACTGACTGGAACACTTTGGCTGGTCTTTAGTATTCTGACTCTGTTCACCCTGTTGGCCGCTTGCCCTTTGGGTGACCTTCCCAAACCCAGGTGTCAGTGGAGATGGACATGAGCCAACCTGACCTGGCTGCAGCCCTGAAAGATATCCGGTCCCAGTACGAGACCCTGTCTGCCAAGAACCAGGTCCAAGCCGAGGAGTGGTACCGCTCCAAGTTCGCCAGCGTGTCCGAGGCAGCCGCCCGCAACCAGAGCGCCGTCAAGCACTCCAAGGAGGAGCTAAGCGAGTACCGCAGACAGGTGCAGGCCCGCACCTTGGAGATTGAGTCCCTCAGAGGCCACAATGAGGCCCTGGAGAGGCAGATGGCTGAGATGGAGGATCGCCATAGCAATGAAATTGGAGAGATGCAGGTAAGACAAATCTTAATCTTCAAATCAATATTTGTCATTCTATGGCGGGACCCAGGCACAGCTTCAGCTACCACACCCTGGAGCTGGTAGGTGCTGGTGTCACGTTCACAGGTTTATTGTTTCATTAATAATTAAATAAAATTGGTATTATTATTATTCTTGTTATTATTGTTGTATTATTATTGATTTAACTAATTCACCATGGAATGAATGGCTAATATTCCTTTACTATTCCTTTGTGCTAATATCACATATGTGTGTGTGTGTGTGTAGGACACCATTCAGCAGCTAGAGGCTGCCCTGCGCAGTACCAAGGGAGAGATGTCCCGCCACCTGCGTGAGTACCAGGACCTCCTGAATGTCAAAATGGCTCTGGACATAGAGATCGCAGCATACAGGTCTGTGACCTTGTCACTTCCTCTCCCATTCTCAATCATTCTCTTCACAAACACACACTCACTTGATGTGATTAACAGTTCAGACTGTCTTGTTTTATTTGTAGTTCCCCTGTATTTCACTAGGTATTAGAACTGTAATATAGCAAAGATGACATAATGGTGTTTGATGGGTTTTATTTATATAAAGAATAAATTATTTTATTCTTTGTGAAAACCTATTATTTTTACAATGACTACCTTGAACAGTTACCCACAAGGCACTGTAGGCCTACCTTGTAGACAATAATTTTGTGCAAACAAACCTCACAGATTTTTTGGAATGAAAACAAGGATCTTTTAATTTTTGGACGGGAATCAGTGATTTTTCCAATATAATAAATAGTTATAGTGTTATAGGTAAATATGGTGACAGTACACAGCCGAGGTGTATGCCTCTGGTGTAGAAAGCGGTGTAAAGAATAGTTTTATGGAGAACCTGATGTTGTTTCTCCCTGTGTGTCTGCAGGAAGCTGCTGGAAGGTGAAGAGTGCCGCTTTAGCAGTGTGGGTGGAGCCATGCTCCAGTCCTACCCCGGCTTCTCCTATTCGTCGACTCGCTCTTACACCCTCGGAGCGTACAGGAAGGTCGTAGCCAAGCCCGAGGAGGAGGAGGAGGAGGAAGAGGAGGAGAAGGAGGAGGAAGAGGAAGAGGAGGGAGCGGAGAATGAGGAGGAGGCAGAGGAAGTAGAGGATGGAGAAGAGGGGGAGGACCAGGATGAGGGCGAGGGAGATGAAGAGGGCCAGGAGGAAGAGGAGGAAGAAAAGGAGAAGGAAAAAGAGAATGCGAAGGACGACAAGGAGAAGAAGAAGGCAGGAGCCGCCGGCAAGAGCTAAACAGCTTGTGTCTTCATCTCACTACCATTCATCATTATCAGAGTCTTCCTCATCACACCTCTCCAGTCTCTCATATGGATCTGGTCCCCCAGTCACACACACACACACAGAAGCAAACACAACCACTTCTACACATGCCAAAACTCTCACACACTACTTTGCTCTTTCTGTTTGGTTTTGGCCCTTAAGTCACTGGTCACTGATCAGTGTTTAAAATAGACAGCATCAGATGCACAATATTGAACGCATGTAGACTTTGACACATTTCGTTATGTTAAAACCTGGAATCAGTTGGGATGTTAGCCCTTCAGTTTACATACTAGTAACACTTTGAAGCTGCAAAATATTTTTATTGTGAAACAAAGGTTATTACTCGGGTAGCTTTGACAACTTTGTTTTGCTGGTTTATGCGGACGGACCTGTTGTGCCATATTCGCTACACTTTAAATGATAGCAGTGGGATATTTTGCATATCCCGATGTTAATTGGTGCTTATCGCAGACTTGTGTTCAGAGGTCCGCCGTTTTCATGATTCACTAAAAAAACTCTTATTTGTAAATAATTTCTAACCTAGTGGAAGATGATTCCAGGTCATAATACAGTGTGTAAAAGCCTAATTGGGGTTAATACCTCTGATGAATGCTTAAAAACAGAGTACAAAACAGACAGCGTCTTGTCAGAGGAGAATAGAATGCCTTATACAAGAGAATGGTTTGACAATGTAATATCTACGATGAATGTGTCATTAACAATGAGATTTGTGGCTGCACAAACCTAGAAAAATAACATTTCTGGTAGTTAAATGCACAAGTATAAAACATAGGAAACAACTTGATCAGTCCAACTTTTAAGGTGCTAAGTAATTTCTACATAACCGTTGGAGAGTATTGTATGTAGGCATTAGAACATTCTGATTCCTTAATTCAGAGATCCCCCAACCCCCACATGCTTTCATTCACCAATGCATTCAAGAATGTTCCTTCTAATTCTGCCTTCATTCACTCAATGACAAATGGAAATGTAGGCATTTGACCGAAAAATTCGCTTCCTATCCCCTCCCCTTCCTTTTTCACCATAACATCATAGCACGACAAGAACGAAAACTCAAATAATAAAAAATAAAACTGTATATACAGAGTTCAACTGTGTTGGGAGGGGAGGACTCCATTTTCAGTTATTAGAAAGGAAAAGTATAGTATGCTGAAGCTTGTGAATGTGAAAGGGAATCTGCAGGGAAAAAAATGTAAAGCTGCTGCTATATATCACATATATTATTATTTTATTAAAATGTATGAATAGCCCCCCACCCTCTTTGATTGATTCCTTTGTCAGTTATTAAGAATTCCCCCAACAAACCGTATATGAAACCAGCCTTGTTTGTGGTTGCCAGTAGTTTACTGTACGTTTATTCCTCAGACAGTGTTTGGTAGTTTGCCTGCTGTATATTTTGCTGGAGACTGAAGGTGATAGTGGTGTCAGTTTGCAGGCAGCTGGGGATGACAGTGACAGCCCTTCACTCAGAGTGCAGGTGGCAGGAGGGGCAGATGCCACTGAGGTCATGGTCACATGGTATGGCGCCGCACATAAGGGCTATTATCACTACTACCCCTTCTACCATCTAACCCCTGAATCCTCTCCACCAACCCACTGCCCTGCAGTCTCACAGTACTCTGCTGCAGGCTGTAAGGTTAGACTGAAGTTCTAGGTCAGGCTAAAAATGACTGGAGATCTGATGTGAGGATTAGGCGAGTTGGTGAGGGTGAAACAGGATGGGATTGGCGAAAGGACAGCGAAACTCTGCAAAATTCTACTGAGAAAACAAAATGTTTTTTTCCTAGTCATTTGGTCAATGAACTCCAGGATATTATAGTAAAACAATCTGTTCTTCTCATGTTATTTTTTGCGTATTTCTAGAGAAAGAGAAAAAAACAAATGTATTTATTGAAGGCCAAACAAAGATGTCAAAGAGTTAGTGTACACTGTGAAGGGCTCCTATTTTATCTTTCTTTTGTCCCCCTTCCTCCATTATTGACAAATAAATCAATTGACGGGCAAGAATGCATGGCCTGACTGTTGGAGCTTGACTATTTGGGGATGGGATAGATTTATGTGCTTGTTGAGTGTTAGAAATAAAAATTTGCCTTAATTATGACAAAAAATAAATACGTGTTTTCATCTACATTTCACTTGTTTCTGGGGTGGTTGAGGAGAGCTGACACTTTACAGACCATTCTGCTTACAACTGTGACTGTATGTGCTGCTATCTCATGCAGTGATATTCCTCTGAAAGCCAAATAAATACATTTATTAACCAAACACATGTTTATCCTGCTTCTTCAATTTCACAATATTTAAGGAAAAATGTGTAGCATTTCGTAATCTCTGAGGGAAACATTATACAACAGACTGATTTAGAGCAGTGACAAATGAGTTTTCAGGACCTGTATACCTCAGATTTCTTTATGATGAAATAAAGACATGTTAACAGAAATTCACATGATCCCCATTTGCCTTCAATTTCATAACCACCATCTATCATCTAGAAATAATCATGACAAAATATGTGTCAATAATCCAGTTCAATAACATTCATATTCACAACAACAACAACAACAACAACAAATTAAAATCACAATGGGAGTGATGAAGATTAATTTGACATGGGTTGGTGTTGCTCACTGGACCATTATATTCACACATCAGCTTTTCTTCACCTGCAGGTTCAGTACAGGGTGAGCTAAGATGGACGGCAGCTGCCAAGTGCGGCCCACCAGCACAGCTGTTAACAGTGAGGACTTCATCCCAGCCTATCGGTTTTCCTTCTCGCACTATGGGGAACATCAGCTAAAAGGCAAAGGCATTACTGTATCAGCACCAACAGGCCTTTGATGAAAAACAAACACACACAAAGTCTGGGAAACAAGATAGGTAAAATAAATGTTGTGGTTTTTACATTACGTATTTTAACATGCATGCACATTTCAGGGCAGGGAATTAGAAATACAATTATTATTATTGTGTAGGCTAACAGTGTATGTGGAAATCAGTTTTCATATAACATGCTGTCACTCTATTCAATAAACATTACGTTATAGACCACATTTTAACCATCCATAAACTGATTGCTGAGAAACTGATTGCTAATTTCATCCATATTTACCATCCATATTTTTCATATAACATGCTGTCACTCTATTCAATAAACATTACGTTATAGACCACATTTTAACCATCCATAAACTGATTGCTGAGAAACTGATTGCTAATTTCATCCATATTTACCATAATTGTATGGAGTATAGTATTTGTCATCTGCTCTGTGACACTATGAGAGTTATGACTTGGCAGCAGGAGAGGACAGCCTGAGACTAATCTGTAGTCATAGCAACAGGGGTGTGAGAGAGAGAGAGAGATAGAGATATAGAGAGAGGGAGTGAGAGGACACATTTATTGAAAAGTCAAGAATGTGATCAATCCCATAATTCCAAAGGTTTTGAATCGTTCTTGATCTGCCTGGATCACAGTGCGTGTGTGCCAGTGTCAGCACATTCTGTTGCTCAGGAGGTAGGTGCATACATAATTGAACTGCTCCTCTCCTCCACTGCCCCCCAGAGACCTGTAGAAATAAGGCAATGAATCCTTAAACCCATGCAATGAACAGCAACCAGCCTTCCCTAGCCCTGATGATGGGCCTCTGCGTGTTTATAATTAAACCTCCTCACAGTTCACTTTGTCCTTGGCAGCGCATGCCTATACATCAAAATGTGGAAAAAGTTGGAACCCTCTGAAGCGTGCTCACAAATATAAAGTGCCTTGTTTTGCTTGTTGTTTCTGAGTTTGTGTAAGGTGTTAGGGAAGTAAAAGTAGTCAGTGTGCACATAAGAGACGAGATGCAGGCTAGGCTTTTGACAGTGACTTTTCTGTCTGTCTTTTGATCATTCCCGAGCTTTCTGAAGCCCTTTTCTACACAAATAGGGTTCTTACATTCAGTCTCTCTCTCTCCCTCCCTCTCGCTCTCTCTCTCTGTTACTGTTGCACACTTTCTCCATTGCTATATATAGACTCCTGCATTGCAGATGTCCCAGAGCCCTGCGGTTCTGAGGAGTCCTGGCAAAATTTTGAGTGCGTGACACACACAGAACCACCAAACTACATCACAGCACAGGACAACACAGCATGACTGGGTGCTGTTGTACATGTAGCGTAGCATGACTTAGCACAGTTACAGGCAACACTGCGCCAACTGCCACCCCCCCCACACACACACACAGACACACACACAAGACAGTCCTAACACCACCGCAGTCATAATCCTAATGAAGAAGAGACCTTTGTTGTTATGCTGTTTCTTTGGCTGTTATTCTTTGTGAAAATCATGGGTGTCATTTTGATATGTAGTAGCCTACAGTACATCAATGGCTGAGTCAGTGAGGGAAAAGGAGGTCATTGGAACACCAAAGGAGTGAATCAATGACTGCTGCAGATTTTGCTGGAGATTGGGGATTACATCAATCTAAATTAAACCTCAAGCAATCAGTAATCCTGTACAAATTTCAAATGAATTGTAAATATATTACCGATGCATTAAAACTATGATTATTAAGTAATGAACACCTCAATCTACTCCTTAAAACGTACAACACATAATCAAGAGTAGGCTACCTTCAAACTGAACGAACCCATAGACGCTCAGAAAAACTAAACGACCTTTGACTGAGAATGTTTGTGGTCCTTTGCTGCCGCATAGTGTTATAGGCTGAAATTACAGCATACATTAGACAGCATCAGATATCCCGTACAGGCCAGTATGTATTAAAACTAGTCTTCTCTCTGTCCCAAATATATTTGGGCCAATAGGCCTTGTTTAGAAAGCTTTTTATATATTATTTTAATATAGCCTATATATTATGTTTATGTTTAGGTTATGCTTACCACTGCCCTTCTGTAAAAAGTCTTTAACAGTTTCCATAGATCATAGGTTCTTGTATAGGTGATATACCCTACATTTGTTGTAATACATGTAATTCCAGCAATGCAGGAGTCTATAGCAATGGAGAAAGTGTACAAGAGTAACAGAGAGAGACTGTTATTTTAGAACTTGCGCTTAGATAAAAAAAATACTGCCCTGAATGTCTGAATGTAAGAACACTATTTGTGTAGAAAAGGGGCTTCAGAATACTTCATACTGATCAAAGATAGATATAGATAGGTCTTTGCAACAGCTTGCATCTTGTCTCTTACGTGTACACTGACTACTTTTGTTACGGTGTTTCTGTCTATCTGTGTTTATTTCAATGCACTAAGCGCGTCCCGAATAAAGCAGATTCTAATTTTGAAATGTTAGGCGTAGGCTACACATCAAAAACACGCCACGATCAGGAATGCTCCATAGAAGTTGAAATTGTCCTTCCGTCATCCTGATCCCGATTTATTTATATCTGTCCGTCGTCCCATCCCGTGACTTTGTCGTTGTCAATCCCATAGACATTCAAATAGCCCAATGCTATTGTAATCTAATTCAGCGTTTTGAATGCTTACGGCCTCTAACCCAAATAGGCTAGGTTACTGTTGAGGATTTCAAAATTATTTTGAACAAAATGCTTGTTTGCTAACATGTTTGTTGATATTTTTTCAGATATCCCTGTTAGCAGAACCTAATCCTGACTCCCGGAACTTCGTCGGTGCCTCCAATGGTCACGCCCCGAACTTCCATATGGGCGAGTCTACATACCTGACGTCAGAGGATCAACAGCAGAGGGGAGGAGGGGGTCTTCAGTAAAAAATTGTTGCTGTGGAATAGCTAAGGAGTCACTACGATCCACAATAACACATTTTTCACACGACCTTGGCTGTCGTCCTTGGGAAAAGGTTGCCAAGATGACAGAGTTGAGGCATCGTGGACTAACAGACAGTGACCTGAAGCAGCAGCATTCAGAAGACAAGGTAGCTGCGTTTCGTTTCCTGCCGTTAGGTAGCGAAGCTAGCTAGTGTTTAGCATTTAGCAAAGCATCCTGTCGATCGCGTTGTGATGTTGTCAGCTCACTTAACGTTTTCATTTAACCGTCACGTTAAGGAATGAAAGTGCCCTTACTATCTGTAAACTCGATCTTGTTAAACAATAACAACATATTTTGTAGCGTTGCTAGTGCTGTCTTGATCTACTTGCTACTTTTTGCTTCATTCATTTGCTACATTTGCTACATTGTTAATGAATTGCTCAAGTCGTTTCTGCCTAGGCTACTTGCAGCAAGTACATTTAGCTTAGTTGTATTCGCTAAACGTTAAAACGTTTTATTTTCAGGCTGTTTTGTTCTGAAACACGATAAACCTGTTGTGTTAAAATGTTACGAAAATGTCATTATGCGTGGTATATTTCTAGTGTTTATAAACACTAGAAACATATAGCAGTCATATACCATAGAATAGCCAGACCCAGGAAAGGGGCGTGATAATTGCATGATTGATGTGTGAAATCTAGGACATGAGGACATAATTATAGAATTCTACTCATTCACACATTAAAGAAGTCAAGAGTAGATAAAATAGATCTCAAATCAGAGATCTGCCCTTTCCTATTAAAAGAAACGTGCAAGAAATGCTTTACGGTATGCTAATTTGTTACTTCAATTCAATGTGAAGGCAGTTCTACAATTACAAAATTGGTCATTTAGCAGACGCTTTTATCCAAAGCGACTTACATTTACATGGAGCAGATAAGGGTCCTGTCTCAAGGTTAGGGTTAGGATGCTTACAGGTAGGCCAACTCTGGGGCTCGAGCCCACAACCTTCCGGCTCATATCTGTTGTTATCCAGAGAAGACTTGCTTAAAATCGTACATTTCACAACTTTTGTGGTATCTTAAACATATGACCTAGGTCATAAAGCTTTAAAAATCTACATCATGTTGCAATATTATCTTCAATTTACTGTATGAAGTGAATTTTGAATGTCTATCAAATTATGTGTTCACGTGGATGAATAGCTAGCTCTCAAAATGCCAGTTCTCAATTGTGTGCGGTAGTCAGGCCTATTTAATAGGATTTTATCTAATTCAACACCCAGTTCCCTGGGTGAATATAGGTTTTTATCTCAGTAAATTACCACTCGTTAATTGCCTTGTTATACAGTTAATAGACTATTGTACACTTTATTATACAGTTGTTTGTGAACCCTGAAGCAGATCAGTTAAACCAAGACTAGGCTAAATCATTGACTATTTTAAACTATGTTTGAGTATTTTGTCTAGAAAGTTGGTATACCAATGCGATCACAGATTGTAGATTGAACTGATAATAGAGTACAGCACAGATGATAGCAAAGATTGTTACAACTGCAATCTATTTTTGATTTTTTTTTAATCCATCAGATATTAGGCCTTTGCCAATATTTGTCCACATACGGCTACTGTATGCTCTCATAATTCTTGCTGTTTTGTTTTGTTTGTTTGTTAGAGCTTAAGAAAGAAAGATACATAAGAATACTCTGTGCTGCTTCCAAGAAAATGGGAAGCACGGCAGAGGAGAAGCGGGGTGGTGTTTGTGTGAATCAAGGGCCTATTTTTAACATAAGCATCCTTGATGACAGCATAGTGTCTCCATAGAAACCAACAGGCCCGGAGGTTCCATCAGTGGGATGGCGTATGCTGCTAGTGCGAGTGGGTCATTTTGTGTACGTGTAATGGAAAGCTAAAAGCATTTGTGTAAGTGAATGTGTTTACACTTAGTAAGAGACTGTGTAGGTGGATTAGCAAATTACTTTTTATAAGTTCTGATGCTATTATGTTCTTGAGAGGTTTTGTTATGGCATGAAATCTGATGAATTTAGTGCTGTTGAACAACAGATTGAACAACAAAGGTTACACTTAGAATGTTAAAACGGTCCTAACCTTATCAACAAATCAGCTATACTTATTCTATACTATAACGTTTTGTCATTAAGTAAATGGTAAGTACACAAACCAGCTAGTCTAATAATGACAGCCCCAGCATAGAAGACAGTGTGGGAGTGTTAGGCCAGAGGTAACCATCTGTCATGTGAGCGTTTCGTAAGAGAGGCCGGCCGAATTTGGTCAACAGAAAGAGAGGGATCGGCAGGGCTGTGAGGGCAAAGGGAGACAGCCTGTGCTCATCAGATGTAAAATGCTGCTGCTACCCTTTGGTGATGTTGCCATGGAGAAGCAGGCATGCATGTCAGGATTAGTGTTGTCAGATGGAACGAACCTTGAAACAATATTGGAGCAATATTGGCAGCCATGCAGGATATGAAATACTGAAGCTAGGATAGAGATATGTTGACATATTTAAATTTTGAGCCATCTCTCAGTCAGCGTGCATAAATACCCTAAAATGTGGTACCTACTAGCAAGTCATGTTTGCAATTTAAATAGAAGCTACTACTCTATTAATGAATATTGTGTTTCAGCCACATAGGACTTTCTGTAGCTGGATAAACGTAATAAACGCATTGAATTTAAACCTAAATCATTATTTCACAGCCACAAATAAATGACACCACACAGGTGTTCTGAACTCCAAATCTTTGGTGACACATGCGTATATATCTGTAGACTTCAATCATAAGAATGATCACTAGATCTAACTTACTGGCTAATGAACCATGTGAATTCCCTGGACATGTTCCACCCTAATATCCTGTTTGAAAGGAAGTATGTCATCAGCAAGCCATTTAATTGCCACTTTAATTGGGGCCACCTTAAATAATGAATTCTGTTCAGAGGATATACAGGAAAGATTGTTAAAGCCACACTGATTTCTAGCTTCTATAACTAGCAAGATAAGATGGCCCCTAATGTATCACCTGGGACAAATTCAGTGGGTAACCAGTCTTTAGTCATTTGGTAACTTTTAACAGCTTTTTATATGGTTTGTATTAAAGAGGATAGAATTATAATTGATCTAGTTGCCTGATTTAGCCACAGATTGTATTGTATTGTATTTGTCTTCTCGGTCTGTCCATCAGGGTTCAGAGAATGAGCTGAAGGCTGAAAAGGACGGAACTTCGGATACTGAGTCCAGGGCGGAGTCAGGACTCCCTGAGGTGCCAGTACCACCTGATGACACCCCGGTGGTTCTGAACAAGGCCCTGTCAGGACTCTCCTCACGGTAGGCTGTGTTTGAAGAGTGCATGTGGGGAAGCTACGAATCACCTGTTTTTGGGGTCATGGGTCAGAATGTTTAATAACAAATGGTTTACAGAAACCAGTTGATTTTCAAGTCCAAAAACACTTTACACTACGTAAGAAGAAGACATTTAGTTTGAATTGAGCTTTACACTACAGCCTTACTACAGATCCCAAAACAAGGTCACTCAGTGAGGCATTATTCATTTAGAAAGAATTTCCTTGCACAAATAGCTTGTTTTCGCAGATTTTTCTCCGCCTTGCTTTGTGCACTGCCTGTGGATTTCTGGTGGATTTTACCTGCCCCGCCCCCCAACTTCTCTGTCATTTGCTCATGATATATGTTGCAGTGCATTGATTGTGCAGTGTTAAAGGGACGTTCAGATCACGCTGCGCCCTCCATACGGTAGAGCGCAAATCTCATTTAAAAACTTTTTGTCGCTAAGGAGTGCGCAGAAGGGGGAGGGGTTTTCCATTTGGCTAGCTATTTTTTTTGAAGGAGATAACCGAATCCGATAATGGATACTTTGCAATGGGCAGTTTTGAAGACGAAGAGTGGTGGGAAACATTAATTAAACATACCAGGTAATGCCATTAATGGTAATTTGCTTCCATGATATGGCCTTCCTCCTTATATCTTTATAGAAGCAGGAAGTTAGGTCATACATTTCGGGGGAATTTTTCATATTAAAAATAATAATAATTGTATTCATAAAGAAACTGCAATCAATTTCTCCTCCATTGTTGTCACAACCCCCTGCCCCCAGGCACTGCTTATGTTGTCACTTGAGCAGCGTGCAAAAGTTCACAGTGGTTTGAACTTTCACCATTTGTGAACTGTGTTAAACTCTGTCTCTGTTTACCATTCTTTGTGGGTGTGACTTTTTTGCTGTGTCTTCTTTTTGCTGTGTCTTCACCATTCCTATCTACCTTAAAACTTACAATAAAAGCCTGGGCTATTATTTGCTTAAATGACTGAACTTACCCTGCCTATATTTTGGACAGGCGTCAATATGGGACAGGCTTTTTAATTTACTAAGTAATTTCTCCCACAACTACAGCAAAGACTGGAAATACATGTACTATCAAACTGATTATTTGAACCAGCATGAATATTACTTTTATGAAAAATAGGCACTTTTATTTGGTTGCCAGCATGAAAACACCATACTGTTCTGTCCTCGCTATAGGTAAATCTATGATTAAATTGTTTACAAGAGCACAACATTGTTTAGAGCACAAAGTTCTTCATGCCCCGGACCAGAGGGGGTCAATATTTTGAAGATGGTTAAAAGATGTTGGAATTATTTCTCTCTCTCATCTCTCATCGTCGTCCGCTTATCCGGAATCGGGTCGCGGGGGTAGCAGCTCCAGCAGAGGACCCCAA
>JAOEHI010000024.1:6014231-6031453 GCA_025447815.1 Percopsis transmontana
ACACACGCACACACACACACACACACACACACACACACACACACACACACACACACACACACACACACACACACAGCCAAGCCAGGAGGCTTGGGGGTATTGGTGCTGAGCTTGCAACTGGGATAAACCCAAACTAACACTCACACACACACATACGCAGCAGGTGAGCTCACAGCTGGGCTAAATGCCTCAAAAACGCTGACCGGCCTCTCCAAACTCTGGTCCCACGACCCTTTTCTTCCATTCCACAGATCCATATACACCTGGACCAACCTGGATTCCAACAGGCCTCGGTCAGCTCAGGTCGGATTTCTGCGGTCAGGCCCTTTCAAAAATATCGGGGAAATGTTATTATTAACTTATCATTATTTTCATTAGCGTAATAGTAGCTGTCGCAGCTGTGTTAGAGCTAACTATACAGCGCTAGAGCTTGGCTTGGGTTCAGCTGTGGCGATTCTTTAAATCAAAACATTACTTTAAGGCTCTGGGTGTCCTCTTTAATCTGCCGCTTCTCTCTTCCTCTTTTATCAATGTCATCTGTTATCGTTAACGTTCGGGGGTTTAGGATGTCCTCCTCGCCACTGCAGCCTCCCAGCGGAGGTCCTGGTACAGTGTTACACAATCAGCCTCTCTCTCTTGCAGGCAAAAACATTCATCATCCCCTCGTTGCTGAAATCTCCATTTAACATCTTCCTCATGGGTGTCCGCCGGCTTTAGCTTCCCGTTAAAATTTATGAGAGGCCTCAGTGTGTGTGTGTGTTTGTGTGTGTTATTAATGAGTGTATGTACACACAGGCATGGGTATATATCCCTGCATGTGTGTGTGGGTGGACAGGGTAATTGGTTCTGTGAATGTGCTTGGCTTTGCTCGGGCCGAACGGAGCTGCAGTAATGTACATACAGTTCTGAGGGGGGTGTGGGAACGGACTGCTGTGGGCTTGAGGGGGGGAGCTGTGGAAGAATGAGGAAATTGCAGACAGACAGGCCTAATGGTTCTGCTGAGGGACGAGCTGCTGGTCATCCATCTGGACCGGACCAGAGAGGGACACTGGTTCACCCTGCACTCATATTAGGTAGCCATGTACACAGGGAATGATCCTTTATGTTTTTAAAGCAACAGTCTCAATCAATAACAGAATATGTCAGTTGTTTCTGTTATTAATCTCTGATTGAAGTAATACAATAATGATTCAAGGCTACTGTCATAAGCATTATGAGGTCTACTGTAAGTGTGACATTCAAGGGGAAATGCTGTAAAGCAGCACACATTGTGATGCCTTTTAGCAGCAAGAACCATAACCAACATGCCAACATGACAATTTTTGGTTTTTGAATTGACAAATTAATTTACTTATTTTAGGGGCCTCCACAATACAATAAAAAAAAGGTTCAAGATTGTAATTTCAATATAAGTATTGCATACTAAAGTATTTTTGGATGAATGTTCTTAACTGCCTTGGGACAATTAGGGTTAGTAATTATTCAAAGCTAAGTAGACAATGCGTTTAATATCTCGATTGTACAACCTTTTATCTTCATTATTCTTTCTGGAAAAAAATTATTCATCCAGTACTCCACATAGTAATAAAGGCTATTAATTACTTAGTTCAAGGTCAGCTGCATGTGCTAGCATAGCACAGATTCGATTGTTATTAATATAGTTCCATCCAGAAAAAAAGGTATGCCATAATTTGCTTTATACCAGAATGGATTCTCGAGGAGGATTTATTTGTGTTTAACTCAAGTTTGGTAAATCTTTCCCAGGCATTATTTTTAACCTGGACATAAGACATCTAAAAGCTGAATAAACAAATTCAATTTATGTTTTTTTTGTGCGTAATTTGTTATGGAATATATTCCATTATAGTCCTCAAATAAGTAAAAAATAAGTACGAAAAGCAAATTGCAATATGTCATTATAGTGCGGTTGTATCATGATGCTATATCAGGCCATGTTGCCCTGCCCTATAATGAAGTATGTGTTACTGGTGTGTATATTATTTATGACATAGCCCCAATTCACACTGGTTTATGTTGAGTCATGAGAAGAAAATTGCTAAGGCTGGCTCCGTTCTCAGCTGTGGTGAGAAAATTTGAGTGACAAATGAAAAAAATAAAAAAGCTACTTTGGGGCAGTTGTGTGATTTATTATTAATGATATAACATTGATGGTCATAGAATTCTCAACGCATCCAAGTTCCAGGAAATACAAGAAGCAACTCAGAAGGAAAACCTCTGAAAGCGGAGGGCAAAAGTTTACTGCTCTCCACCGCCTTTCTCCAATTGACTCTTTATGTGCTCTATACCCCTTCACCACAAATCCCCTTACTCCCTCTGCGTCCCTGAGCCACGCCAACACACACATTCATAGGCGACATACACACATATACACGCATGTATCAGGCCGCATGCATGCAGAAATGCGCACGTGCTCACGCATACGTGCTTGCAAGCTTACATACATACACACACACACTCACGCTCACATACAACTAACGCAAACACATATGCACACACACCCTAACCTCACTATGGTCTCACACAGCAGGCCTGCCATAAATCAATGGGCAGGATCGTGTCTGCCACTTAGACTAAACAAGAGCATTTGTGAGGATTTGCTCTCACCCATTAATCATCTTGACAGGCTGAAAAACACATTTCCTCTTTAATGACTGTATTTGGATAATCAGCTCTGTTTTCCTTCCCGCCCTCCGCCTGGCTTGGCCTCCGATACCCTCCCCTTTTTTCCCTTTGACTTTTCTCTCTCTCTCTCTCTCTTGCCCTGAGCACTAAGCAGTTTGCTGGGTAAGATCACAGGGAGGAGGGGCCAATGGGGGTGGGGGGCGTGGTCTCTCTGCTTCTAAAAAGGAGCTCCACTGAGTAAAAATAAGCACCACCAGTGGAAAAGTTTCCTTTTTTCGCCCTCACTCAACAAACCACAAGGCCTCTGCTAATGTAAACCTGTGTATGTGAGCATAAACTGGCACAGTCTTGCTAACTTAAGCACACAAAATCCATGGATATGGGCTTGAAATGTTTACCAGAAACATGCACAACTATGTGCGCAGACTGGGTAACAACGGCTCTATCGAGTGAAGTGATTGTGAAATTACAGATTTTAGGTCTCTATTTTGTACCTTCAAATGGTATGAGAGCATGTTTCCTTGTGTTTTCTTCAATAAACAACATTTTGTTGGAGGCTACAGTAGTACAGCAATGAGTCAACCATACAATATATATTTAAATTTGTTTTCAGAATTTCTTCATCTTAAAAAGGTACAAAGTGCGATGCAATTTCCTTTCTGCCCGTTCATCTTATCCTTTCCATCACGAGGGCACAGCCTTAGAACCGGTTATTGCATTTATTGTGAAGGATCCAGGCCACCGTGTCACTTTGGACCAACTGTGTCCAGGGAGACTGGCTTGTCAGCGCTTGAGAGAGAAAGAGAGAGAGGGAGCGAGAGAGAGAGCAGTGATGGTGACAATCAGACTTTATGAGTTCCAGCTCAGTAAACAGAGTGGAGTAGCTAAGGACAAGAAAACAATACTCTAAGGAACAAAGTTAACTTGTCTTTCTCACCATTAAGGTGATTCAGAAGATTTAGCTCCTGGGTCAAAGAAAAATAAACTGTTCTGTTATTTAAGTTAGATTAGTCTTATGTGTATCTGTGTGCACATGTGTGTTGACACCTGGAATTATGTCCTTGTTTGAACACTGTGCAGTAGAGTACAATGCCCTCCTCTCAATCCACTGGATATGGATGGGTGATCGTGGCGAACAGGTACACACACACACACACACACGCACACGCACAGTACACTGTTTGGTCTACAAGCACAAACACAACCCAGATCACTCACTGTGAAGCCTCTCCTGTGTTGAGTGAACAAGATTATTACACCTGTCATTGTTAACTACAGAATCCATAGGGCTCTTTGTATGTATGTGTTATGCTGCTTGGCTATTACCTGAACACTCTCATTCCACTATTACCCTGACCCACTTTAATCCTTGATTCTTAAAATCGTAACATAGCATAAAAATATAACAGCATTGAAAAACATTTGCACATTATGTTAAAGATAATCAAACTAAATCAGAAAGCGATAATTTTAACAGAACCCCCCTAAAATCATCCTGTGACCTCTCGATGCACAGTTTGAGAACATCTTGTGTAGTGGAATATCAGTGTGCATAACCAAATATTAGGGCCTACTAATATAATATCATTATGGGCCATGTACATGTTATATCCCACAGGAGGCCTCTCAATTAGCCACATACACAACGCATCCTTTTAAAGGCTGTTCTGTTAACGCTGTAATAAATATCCCAGGACATGGTTGTATTTTCTTGTTTTGATGACAGATTGAGCAGCAATCCTCAACCGAACATCACAGTACATAATGGACCATATGGTGAATTATGGCTCAGTCTCATCAAAACACTAGTATATAACAATGTCCTGGAATATTTATATAGCCCTTATGCTTATGAGTACATGGAGGACATCCTGGAGTGAAGGCATATAAAAACCTGTTGTCAGTCACTGCACGGATGGCAAGCCATCTTTCCCTGCCAGGTCACGTTCATCACCGAGCACTCGTGACATCTTCACCACGATCTCCCAGCATGGCAACAAATGGAGTCCAGCTGGAGAAGTGGGCTAAGCACGCTGTTCTGTAATTGCAGTGTTCATTTCTCCACCGCTGGTTCTGGAGAAGATGACTACTACCAGTGCACATTCATGCCTCTGGAACCCGAGAAGAGACCGCAGCAGCTCCTACATCAGGAACAAGTAGGGTTTGCCAAGGTCAGGCGGTCCTAACTGAAAATTAAATCAAAAGTAATATTTGTCTGTATGAAACCTGCTTGATGAATCTAACCCAACTGACAATCAATACAATTGAAACTAGTTAGACCTATTTAGGGAGCCATACATGGGGCACGAGTGCCTATCCCTGATAAAAGTGCCCAACTTTCTATCCCAGCACAATCCATCAGACATCAAAATAGTCTGTTTAGGTGCTTAGCCTGTCCTCCACCTTTGCCTGAAAGCACAAGCAAGGACCCATAAACAGGATTTATGGGTCTTGAAATGCCAGGTCAAAGGTTTCTATTAACTTAACTTAAACATATGACTTGACTTATACATACACATTTCCAATACGATTCCCAAGGACAGATTAAAAGTATACACAGAAAACAACTGTAACTATAGGCCTAGGTCATTTATAATAAACACATTCACAATAAGGTTGATAGGAAGCTCTGCTTGTACTAGAGGTACTTGGGCATGGCAAGTGCCAGGAATTAAACCAATGTTCACCGTAGACCAACATGCAGGCCGGCTAAAACATTACCTTGAAGTCTTTCCATGTTATCGGCTTCATAAGCTGCAATATACAACGCTTCACACCGCAAGGTGTGAATGAGAAATGAGATTACTCTCACACTCAGTGTGTTTATAGGCAGGAATAAGGCAGTGTGTAACAGCCCCGCTGAGCGTGGTGTTCAAACCATCTGGCTTGATTTAACATTGCGGTCACTGTCGGATGAGTTGCGTATTGTGTCCTAATACACAGACGTTGTCGTCATGGATTTGAGGTTCATGTTTTGTTCGCGATAGAGAAAGAGGTGTTGGGGGGGAATAAGGTGAGTATTAGGGTTATAAGGGCCAGGGTGCCCACCAAGAGAGAGAAAGGACGAAAGAGAAAGAAAAGGAGAGAGTAAGACACAAAGAGCATGGCCACATAGCCCCCCCTCCTCCTCTTTGACTCCCTCTCTCTCCCTCTTTCTCTCTCCCTTTCTGTCGTAGCTGTCATCGCAGCCGGGCGGCCAGGGTAGAGCTGGCGTCTAATTGAAGAGCAGCTCCACACCCTGTCGTCATTAATCACCAGAGCTGTCAGCTGGCTGCTCAGGAGCCCACAGTGACACTCTGCAACACTCTGAGCACTGACAAAGACAAGGGAAAGCACCGGAGTCCGCAGCCAACATCACTGCTGCCATGGCTAGCTTCTCCTCTGCTACCAACAGCAATATTAGTGGCCTACTACCTAATTCCATTAGACCCCAGTACTAGCCTACCATACCAGACGCGTCCTAGGTTTATGCTGATTCTAAATAGGAAACGGTCTGATTTAGGTCAGACCATTATTAAATCTATTAAAAAATAGTTTGAAAAATGTGTGGTGCATTGTTATTAACAACATGTTTTTTTCCTACAGGCATGTATAAAGCCCAGGTCTATTTATCAAATGTTTTGGGCTCTTGCAATCAACGTATGTTCATTTTCAGCACTATTATGTTCTTACCACTTGAGCATTAGCATTAGCACGAGCATTAGCATTGCTGGACAAAGAAAATCTCACAAACAAACACACACACACACACACAGACACACACACATCTCCGCTCAACACACTTTTAATTTGACTACACACACAAAGTCTCACAGAGGCGACAGAAACGGATTGCGTGGGTGTTGACTCAGCTGGAGGAATGGGAGAAGAGAAAGATAGATGGAGGAGATTGATGAGTGTGGGGAAGGGGGAAAAAGTGAGGCATTTTGATGAACGAGTGTAAAGTGGCAGCACTGAAATTAATTCCACGCCCGGTAAAAGATTGAAAGTGTTCCCCTCTTCATGACCTCCAACAGCGAATAAACTTAATATAAGCTTTCCTCTGTCTACAGTCTGTAAACCAGCATCCCAAACTACACATTAAAGGATGTAAAAAGCAGTGACAATGTAACATTGTTACACATAACAATGAGGCTATTCTTGGTACTCTCTATATACTATAATAGTTGCCTTGTATAGTACTACACAAACACAACCATAGGGGGCACCCCACACCAGCATATAACCTTAGTAGCTACATAAAAAAGATCTGCTAGGTACATAACAAGCTTATAACCAAACTGTCTTGGGTCATATTGTATAGAGGACCTTATAAACTTAAAAAAACAACAGCCAGAAAGTTAAGTACTCCTAACTGTAAGCAGAGCAACTGCCCTTATCCCCGGAAGTGTGGGGCTCTAGTTTCTCTGGAAGAAAAATAGGTCCAGTCCCCCAAAGTGCTGCACAGAGCGGTGATCAGGGCGCCGTGACCTTGCAGGTCTGGCAGGGGCTGGCCGCGGTTTGGGAGGGTCATCCATTTTGTTAATGGTCCTGTCAAGTGACACCTGTGCTCGCCTTTCCCCTGTCTAGAGTGCTAATGAACCACAAGCGTAGAGGAGTCGGAAAGTCGGGGTCAATAGCCGCCTCGGAGACTATAGTCCTTTCACTCTGCGCCTCCTACACCCTGTCAGCCAAATGGAGTAAAGCGACAGACACATTATCAGCACCCAAACACTTTATTAGCTGTGGCTGTAGGCTTCAAGATAGACTTAGTCTATCCCTTGGTATTATTATTTTTAAAACGGCTCTGACTTTATGACACTGACGTCAGTTGAACCAAAGCACAGCAGAGAGGAACTACAAAATGGCTCTTCTCTGCAGGATGGAAGCCTGCATGTTTGTAATCCCTGTAAAAAAAGGCCTGGTGCCCTCAGGGGAGATGTCAGGACTTTGATGAATATTTCCCTATTAACCACCTCCCATTGTCAGGTCTGGCCTTTGTGTTACAGGCCAATCCGTCAGAGAGAGGGCAGCCTAGGTGGACATCTCCCTTAGGTCATTATTGAAGTCCCAATGACCCAGCAAACACTCGCTACAGCCATCCACTCTGCTGAGGAGGCTGTTTCTAGGACTCACAAACAAGAATCAGCAATTAAATGCTGCACTTGCAACAACAACAGCAGCAGAGTGGGTGTTGGAAGTTGGAGGAAAGCCCTCGGGGACTAGCTAACAGGGATGATGTGACCCAGCCTGCCCTCCATGGGACAGCCCTGTCAGCGGATATGAGCCATGATATATTACACAGAGCCCCATATAGCATGGTTATCCCAGCTGTAATAGTAGATAGGTCTTGATAACTGTAGCACAGCCGCCTCGTATGATTTACTTCATCATCTCAGGTTTGTGTGATAAAAGGTATTTCATGGTGATATATTTAGCAGTCAATAAAACCAAAACAAAAATAAAATGCATTCAAGTTTCATTTATTTAGCAAAATATCACCTTTCCCTGTTAGTTGGATAGCACAGCCATCATTAAGTATTTTTTATTATGTACGTTTTGTTTTTTCTTTGTACCATTTTTGTCAGTTATATCCCCAACTTGCTAACCCAAGTAAGGCTTGAAAAAATATGACATCTTTGCATATTTACAAATAAAAAATAATTGGCATTGTTCAAGATAATTTTTTGTTGACATGCGGTCCTCCAGAGTCTGAATAAGCAGATGAAAAAAATCAAACAGTGAGAGAAAAAGAGATAAATCGAGGTCCCCACAATAAAGCCTCACAGTCCATCTTCATCATGGTGGAAGTTTTTTTATTTTCAGAGCGTATGATAGGCATAAAGGTACTATACTTAAAATCATTCTTTTTCAGTTAAAATACTTTAGGACAATTCATTTGGACAGCAACAATTTTTCCCCCAAAGTCGAATAACCAAGCGCTTGAGTGAAAAATAAATACAGATTTTCAGTCATTTGGAGACAGACATTGAAAAAAGAAAAACCCAAGAACAAAACCAAGACCGCTGTTATAATCCCACAGTCTCATCATAGTCAAGCTCCGTTTCCCAGGCGTCTTATTTTTGCTAAAGTCTCTGGCTTCTGCAGGGCAGACAATCCATCACTGTTGGGTCTCTGCCTCTGAATCCCGAGGCTAACAGGTATTCCAGGCAGGCAGACAGACAGACAGGCACAACGCCCAATCAGTGGGGTCCGTCTTCTGGGCAAGACAAACGTCTCGACGCTGGTGCCTGCCTGCTGGTTTCTTGGGGTCTTGCTACTATGTTAGAAATCACTGGTATCCCAGGGAAGAAGCTGAGCCCAGCCTCTGGCTGTAGAGCGCATAGGGGGAGTAGTATGCAGACGACGGCATTGGTAGGCCCGGTGCTCCGGGCAGGTGGGCTTTGCCGTATGGGTGGTACCGGGCCAGGCCCAACCCCGGAGCCCCTCGCAGGGAGAAGGAGCTGGGCAAGTTCCCGGGGCTGCTGGGGGGAGGGAGGTGGAGGTGGCAAGAGGCCGCGGAGGAGACAGAGGACGGGTAGGCAGACAGAAGCTTGCTGTCCACCATCCCAGGCAGGGCGGTGTGTGTGCGCAGGTGGGCCAGGAGCTCCTCTGACGTAGAAAAGCGCTTGTCACACGGACCCCCAACCGACACCCAGTTACAGGCGTGCGGCAAGGGCTCGTTCTGGAGCATGAAGCCGTAGGTGTAGAGGGGGTGGGAGAGGGTGGGTGTGGTGGAGGACAGCGAGCTAGGGTGGAGGGAGTGGAGGTGATGGGAGGGGTAGACCAGAGGGAAACCAGACTTGAGGCTTGTGGATGGGTCATGGACACAGGTGGAGCAGTTACTGCCCCCCAGGTGGGGGGCGCTGGGGTAGGTCAGACAGTAGGGGTCCCGGCATAAGCCCTGCATCAGAGATGGAGGCGAGGCTCCAGTGAGCGGACTGGAGCTGGAATGCTTCCCTGGAAGTCCTAACCCCAGGCTGGACTTGGTAGGGTCCAGGCCGGGAACGAACTGAGAGGGGTAGCCTGCATAGGCTCCCACAATGGAGCCATGGTAGCCCATGGTCGCAGGAGGAAGGGGGAAAACAGAGTGTCCGGGTTTGAAGGGGGAGACAGGGGCGATGTGTCCGGAGCCCGCTCCGGGCTGGGGAACCTGTTGGTCGGTCTTGCTCTCTGGCCGTGGGCTGCTAGCAGAGCTAGCATTGCTGGAGTTAGCGCTAGCCCGCATGTGGCTAGAGTTGGCTAGCTGCGCCCCGTCAATCCCTGACTTTGTGGAGTCAGAGTCCTTTTTCCCCATGCTGCTGCTGTTACCATCAGAGCTGGCCTGTTCTGAGCTTCCAGGCCTGTTGTCCATGTGCTGGGCGTGCAAGTGTGGTGGGGCCTGTGTGGAGGGGGAATGGCTTTGTCTGTGTGTCTGGCTCTGTGTGTGCAAAGGAGAGGAGCTGGAGCTGGGTGACTGCGCACGGGAAGGAAAGGACGGACAGGAAGCATTTCCTCCATTGGAGTTTCCATTTGGCACCCTGAAACCAGCTTTATCTGTAGGCCCCTTGGTCACTAAAGCATCCTTACGACAGTCACCTGCTGATTTGGAGTAAGGCTTGAAGCTGGACTTGTCTTCTGGGCCCTGGTGCTGCTCTCCAGGTTTAGAGGAACGGCTTGAGGACTCCTTGTCTCCCAGACTGCCTGAGGAGAGTGAGGCCAGCTTGGAAGAAGAAGGAGGGTCTGGTTTGCCAATTTGAGAGCATGTCTGGGCCAGCAGAGCCAAGGGACTCTTCTTAGCATCCAGCTGAGAGGGATAAAACACAGAAAGATTATGAAGGGACTGCTTTGATCTTAATAGAGCTAACAGCGATGGAAATTATAGTAGTAGAAATTATAAGTAGCTAAATTATAATTCTAACTTTTATAATTAAAATTTCACACCGTAATTATAATATAAAGCCGAGTGACCTACAGAATTTTCTAAATCAAAATTTTTTATGTAAAAATGTAATAGGCTATATATATATATATATATATATCTCAATAACCATAAGAGAAAAAGTTTAAGTTCAATATTTGCAACTACAAGAGCAATAAAACATCTATCCTACCACGATATCAAAGCGAACGTAAAATTGTAATCGTCAAATGTAGCCGAGTGACAAAATTGCCGTGCGAAAAAAAAGTGTCAAAATTTCCAAGCCTATTTATTTAGTGTAGTTATTCAAACCAAAAAGCGGCAAACAAAAAAATGATAAAGTCCAATACATTTGTGGAAAAATTTCTTACGCTTACCTCAATACTAACTGGCGCAGATGTCAGAGGTTGGAGATACTCCGGGTGAAGCAAGTGACTGCTGTGTGCCGTCAACATCTTTAGAATCCGAATGGGAAGCCGCTTTGCTTGGCGTAAAGGATCCGTAGGGGAATGTAGAGAAAAGGACGATTTTTCCGTTCCTTCCTGGCGTGGATAACCACTAGAGTCTGTGGTGCGCTCGGGAGAGTGACTGCGTGAAAACGTTTCAGTTCCACCGGAGGAATCTTTCATCTGGCTCGAAGCGGCGCGGGGTACGGGCAATGACAGGGAACGAGAAGGCGTATCTTAAAATTCATTTACCAGCACAATTCATGGTTAGCAATTTTAAAAAATGGCAATCAGAACGTGTTAGTAATCCAAACAATCCACACGCTTCCTGCGTATAGGAAGTTTTATCTAAAGAGGAAGAATTTTTCCAGATTTCATATTTATCCGGTTCTTCAGCGTCAGACTCACTCCTGAGATAGAATTATTCCTTGATTCCGTTTTTGAAAGGGCGAAAACAGCGTGTCGTCAAATACCACCGCACCAACAATACAGGGAAGTGCAAGCAATTGTAGCCTATAGCATAGGAAAGACACGGCGAGACAGTCCTAGCGTATCTCTTTCTCTCTGCAACAACAGCAACACAGCATCACACTCATGCCACATAGCCTACTGAAGATGTTAGGGGAGGCATTTCAAAGCAAAGAGTCGCCGTCCAATAACAAGTGACTGTCTGCATAATAAGGGGACGGGACAAGGACCTGGGGGTGTGGCCTTCCTCATGACCCAGCCCATACGCTGGGTATTATTTGGTTAAAAACTTTGCGCGAATGAGTCTTTTGTCACTTTTTAAGCAATGGCTGTAAAATTGTTGTCAAATTGCAATACAATAGATCGGTGACAGGTACTTATTTTATTTAAATGTAATTTTTACTTCAGCGTTTTGTATGTAGTTTTTGTATATGACAAATGATTTTCTGGTAAAATAAAGAAAAGTGTGCTAAAAGTGTTTCACTTGAGGATGATATTTCTCTACAGTGTATATCTTCTCTTTTTGTAAATTAGTTAATTTGATTTAATAACATTGTCTACAACAGGTCAATTCTGGTATGTTATTTAGTTTATTGCATTACAATAAACTAAACTGCTGATGAGGGAATTTGGGTAATCTCATTGCATTATGAACTGGATGCATTATTCAAGAATCAGGTCTGACAGATACAGTGTGGGCACTTTGATGCTCTGAATGCTTTTTGCCTCTGGGTTGGGCATGTGGCATGCTGATTCAATTTGCCCATCCTAAAACTTAATTTACATGATTACATGTCTTATGCCTTGATAATGAATGACATCTTTAGTTTTTTTGGTGATGTACTATGCTTAATACTAGTCAATGCTGTAATTCAAAGGGCATTTACAGTAAAAAATATATAACAATTATTGCAGCTCAGATAATTGTTTATTCCTTATACACAGATGGATCACATTTGGAAAATATTTTGTGTTTAAAAGTTGTTCCACTCCTCAATTTGTATCTAAAATTGATGGTTGAGACCAGTGTTACAAAAACATTGATGTTTTGGTTTGAAACTCCAAGGGCGGAACAATCTTATAAACCATGACATTTCAACACTGTTGCTCTGTTTAAAGTCATGTCATGGACGGTTGTTTACTGCAACAGTAAATCAGAATGCGTCTTTCTTCACATGTGTAATAAATAAACTTGACTGCTAGTCACTGACAAAGCCAGGCCTTATCAAGCACTGCCATCGTCTTGTTCCCTGATTATAAGGAGTGCTGCCATTTATCTCCAGCTAAGAGGAAAGGGCTTGGAAGAGTGTTTGGGAATAAAGTCAGTTGGCCCTCACTCAACAAGATCAGTGTTTGACCTGTCATCATTAAGCTTAGCTGTCATTCATCACCCACACACTTCCACTGATGCTTAAATGACCTGCCGGAACCCAACAGTATGTGACTACAGTAGTGCATGGTGAGCTAAGAGAGCTCCTATCAACTTTTCAATGCCTCCTTTTGTTGGAGCCTGTCTGCCAGAGAGACACATAAACAGGTGACGCATCGCAACCGGCTCCTCACTCTGCTGTGAAGGTAAAGTCGAGCGGTTAAAGGGTTGTTTCCAACATTTTTTAACAATGTTGCCCGCCTGTTAAGTTCAGAGGTTTCCGAACATTCCCTTGTTTATCACTTTAGTCATCCACTTGTTAAAAAGGTTGAGTGGGTGGTTTGGCGCGGGTGGGGTGGGCTAAGGAAGGGAAGGTAGGGGACGGGGGGGAGGTCAAAGGAGACCACGGAGGAGGTTTGAGTGGAAAGCCAGACAAAAGGAGCAAGAGAAAGAAACAAGGGAGGGCTTGAACAACAGGGAGCAGCTCCTTTCATGTCTCCTCTTGATGTAGGCTGGTAACAGCTGTTTTGGCGTGTTGATGACTGATGGCCGTTTCCTGTTGTGGATATTTTAAGGGGGCAGCTTTTCCGTTAAAGAGGCTTCCCAGCATGTCTAGGTCCAGTTGGCCCTTGAGGCATTTCCCTGCCTTTCCTTGGCTGTATCAGATCAGAGGGCATGGTTGGGACACAAAAGCCCCAGACGGAATTGCTTCTGAGGGCTGTACAGTTGTGGAGGAGGCCGAGGAGGAGGAGATCCTGCGTGCCCCTGTGATCCTGTGATTTATGGAGCCGCTGGGGCCTGTAATGGACGCCTTAGTTCTGCGGCAGGGCCTAATTCATCCCCGTGTTGAAAAGCTCCTGTTTGCCCGCCTCCAGAGTAAATATATAATGCTGACATTAGGCAGCTGAATTTTTCAAACCAGGCTCAACTGAATCTTTGTCTGCTCGTTTGTCTTCGCTCCGTGTTTGGAATTGCTAGACATTTCATGGCGCATGGAGGGATTAGCTTTGTATAGATGCGCGGTGTGATTGTTTAACGACGGGCTGACATTGATGTGAGCTCATAAGAGACCTGTTTCTGGTTTTAAATCTACTCGCGCAGGCCTACACTTGGTGTGTTCCAGACTTGAAAAATGTCCAGCTGTGTGTAGTGGCGTACAGAGAGAAGGAGAGAGAAATGATAAAAGCAGCAGAGAGGCAGAAAAAGGGAAAACGAGTGTAAATAACTCCTATTTAATTATCTGTGACTGACTTATGGGGTGTGTGGAATGAGAATAGAGGCCGCAGGCTGGGGCTCTGCGCTAGCCATAGTATGTTTTCCAGCAGCAATAAAACCAAGGGGAAAAAGTGGATTAAGACAGTTTCATGGGGTGTAGCAGACATGGCATTTAGACCCAAACACTTAAAAAGGACCTTGCAGGCAACATTCCACCATGGACAGACTGTTGAAACAAGGGTTTCCTCCAGCTTAAAGCTCCACAAACAATATCAGCACTGTGTATTTAATGTATTCACTTTTTCTCATTTGTCTTCGTGTGGTTGGCTCCCCCTCCATACTGTCTGAGAAAGACGAAAACACTATGAAACACACACACACACAAGCACCCACGCAACTTGATACAATCTTTGAAATGAATATTTACATACTTTTAATACAGTATCATCTATCTGGCTACTTGTGTGTGTGAGAGTGTGTCAGTAGCGGTGTTGCGGCTGACAACCTTATCTCGACGGTTTTAGAAAGGAGATGGTCTGTCTTGTCAGCTGCTAGCGTCTCGCTAGCTAAAGCTCTTCTCTACGCTGCCTACCTGTCGTCTATCTGTCCACATTATAATCACACTGGGATAATAGCCTTCCCTCTGTGTAGCCAGATTGGCACTTTTATTTCCTACTCTAAGAAGGGTTCCGCCTTGTCGTACAAACTCGACACACCTGAAAGACGTTCGCAGACAGGCACGTATTCGCTGCACGCCACCCACTCTCACGTGCAAACCTCAAGTCCCACACTCGCTACACTGAAGAAACAAAGGCCGCCATTGTCCTCCAATTCCAAGTTATCAGGAAAATGGAGAGAGGAGAAGAGGTGGAGGACAGGATGGGAAAGAGAGAGACAGAGAGACAGAGAGAGATAGAGAGAGAGAGAAATGATTTGTCTGCCAGACAGCGTCTGCCTGATATCAGATTGTCCTACGTTGTTGTGTGAAATTTTAGATGACATCAAAAGATGTTCCTTTTCCATGGAGTCTGTAGGGAGGGCAGTTTGATAGTGGTACAATTGGGGTATTCACAAGCGGGACACATGACAGGTCTCTGAAGGAATAACAACAGCTCCTGTAAAGAAAAATGTCTCCAGCACATTCCTCACTCTTGTTAGGTTCAACAAGCATGCTGTTTCCTCCACTCATTTACATTCAGGCTGTATTTCAGACATTGTAACTGGCACTCACTTACTGACTGTGACATAGTCAGGGTCAACACCTTTGTGACTTTATTGTTAGCTGTGGCTGGAGAGAGGTGGTCTGTCTGTCTCGCTTTTTGTTTGACATGAAAAGGCCTAACACTTTTATTATCATATTAAGACAGCCTTGATTTATTAAAACGAAACCATGTTTTGACAAAGATATTCGATAGGTTATGTCTCCGAGCAATCTGAAAGGCAGTAAGATGTCACTTCCTGTCACAGTCAGTAGTGTGATGCCGAGAGAAAAAAGCAGGACTAGTGTCGCTCTGTGGTACCTGTCAGTCATTTCTGCCCGCAGTCAGAGAGAGGCATGTTGGTCACCGTGCCTTTGATGTTACGAGACATGGAGCCACTCAATTAAAAGCCTATCAATGTGTAAGTAAATCATCGCCTATCAGGCTTATCACATCAAACAAAACGGTTATTGCAGGGGCCCGCCCATGCTATTAATCTCCCTGCATGGGCCTGCCAACCCTGGGTCACGCCAGGCTCAGAGAAATCCCGCAATGGAGTGTTAAATACAGGGAATTTGACACAAGTCAGTTTCAAAGAGTTTTGCTGGTAGAATTTTGTTAGGCCTGGTTGAATAGCACACACGCAGCCATGGAGAGATGCATTTTTAGAACTCTAAAGCACTGGCTTGGTGTGTTGAACAGAAGCATGGAAACTCTTCAGCTGATGTGAGGCCATGTGTGGAGAGGGGTACTATTAGAAGGGGTCATACAGAACAGACAATTGGCACAAAGCTCACGTCGTTTTTTTATCCCTTCAAATAAAAGGTTGGAGTTGAGGAACCAATGCTAATAGAAAACACATCCCAGACACCGCACTGGTATTGACAAAATATAAAATTTTTCCTCTTTGTGTTGACAAAGCCCGGCGCTTGTCTCTGCCATGATTCACAGGCTCAGTTGAATACATGATGGCCAAGCATCGCCATCCATCACGTCATCGCCCCCCCCCCCACACACACACACCCCATGTGCAACGTGTGCACCTCGCAAAGTCACATGGCCGTTTGTTATGCGAACGCACATTCACATTGGGAACTGTGTGTTGCGGGCTACGGGCCAAGCTGACACTTATGAAATATTTCCCATGCTGACCCCAGCTACTGCCTCAGCTGGGAAGATTAATCCTCTGTCGGGAGACACGGGGCGCAGACTGCAATAGCAGCAACGCACACACACACACACACACACACACACACACACACTACGTATAGTGACTGCAGAATATACTAGCTTCAACTAGACTCTAGTCATAATCATTAAAGCTACTATTCATCGATGATACCTATATTTATTTCATTTTCTCTTCACAAGGTAGAAGGAACTGGGAATAGAGGGGGAAATGTATAGTGCTGGTTGTGAACTAGATTCGGTTTATTTTTAGACTTAGCTATAGGCATAATGATAGAAATAAAGACATCAATGGAAATATTGAGGAATGGTGTCGGGCCAGGTCGTCAACAGAGGAGAAAAGGCGTGCCTGCACACAAGGAACTTTCCAATTGAATACAGAGAATTTAAAATAACACATTTGGAGTACGGCCATTTGAAATACTGTACATAAAATGTGCTGTTACAAGACCAATATCAAATTTTGAATACTTCCATATTAGTGGGACAATATTATTTTTTAATGACATGTTCTGCTCTGGAGTAGTTCTGAGGGAAATAACATAATATTGAAATACATGAATTGCTTACGTGGACATTTTTGCATGGTAGCCCCCCTCCAAGCCATCAGGACGCCCTTGACTATTGTTTTGACCATGTTTCTCCTGTGTGTGTCCACTTGGATCTGGTGTGTGTCCTCTCCTAATGTACAGCAGTAGAAGACAAGTTTGGCTCTTTATAAAAGGTTTTCTAGTTGCCAGGAGAGAGGGAGAGAGAGAGAGAGAGAGAGAGAGAGAGAGAGAGAGAGAGAGAGAGAGAGAGAGAGAGAGAGAGAG
>JAOEHI010000024.1:6038813-6054185 GCA_025447815.1 Percopsis transmontana
ATTTTTTGTATTTTTAACACCCCCCCACCCCCTGTGCCACCACCAACCCCCCCCCCCCCCCCCCCCCACACACACACACACACACACACACACACACATGTACATTTTGTATTCGTGCATATAGCATCCGATTAAAAAATGTTTTTTGGGGCTCTCTGGAAGGGTACCTAGATTTCATGCCATCTTTTTTTCATGTTGTAGAACAGACGTCTTCATACACACCTCTTCCATCTTTCATTTAGATGTAAATAACCAAAATAAAGCACAGTTTAAAACAATCTCCCCTCCCCTTGTCTCCAATCCTGCCTCCAACCCTCTTCCGGCTTTTCATTTTTCAATAGGCCTATATCTCATCCACACGCCTCCAGTTTTCCTGTCTTTCTCTGTCATTTATTGTTTTCTCCGTACCTTGATCTCCCCCTGGTCTCGCAGGACATCGCCTGACGTGAGTCAGGAGAAGGTTCTGTGAGGGGAGGTTTTCCTGGAAAGTGGATCTGGATCCGCTGCGAGGCTGCTGAAAGGAACTTGTTTTGCAAAGAGAGATTTACTGTCTCTTTGACCCCGAGGGAGGAGTTTGGAGACATTACGCCCTGCGCGGGTGTGTGACAGATTTCTCAGGCTTGCCCTCTCTAGAAACGAAAAGACAAGTGAGACTTATCTCTCCGTAAGATGAGGGTTTGAACATTAGAGATGGAAGGTTGTAGACAATGGAGAGGAACTGCCTTTTTCTTTCAGTCTACATTGTCTCCCACGTCCCCAGGCCGAAGTATTAACAAAAGCAAAGCTTACTAGTGTAAATCAGTGCCTAAATTCCTTGCTTTTCTGAGGCAGTCTGTCCTGCTTGTCGAGCGATTTATTCCCGGAGTTGACAGGAGTAAATTACATTTGCTTACAGTCGGTTATTATGGAGATATGGAACCAAACATGTTCCTCATTTTTAATAGGGACAATTTGACTTGTAACAGGTAAATTAAAGTGTTCACCCACAGCTGTCATCACTGTCAAACATACTAGGGCAGTTCTGTGGTATTAGGAAATTAAAGTATTAATTTCTTTTGTGTTTAGAATCTTTTGTGCTTTGAAATTATTTTCATGAGTTGATCTAGAAGATAGGGCACACTGCACAATGTGTTCAAATATTACAGCTATTGAAAAACCTGCCAATAAAATCACACTATGTTTTTCAGTACTTGCTAAAAGCAATTAATAAGCAGTAGAATTTCAATAGAATTTCTCTATGCAATTATATAGTTTCTTTACACTTCTTTAGACAAGAACAATTTTAAGTATGAATGCAAGACAAAAAGACAGTGGATGGTCATCACTGTTTATTCAGTGCAGAAAAATATCATGCTTTTAATGGAGCGGGGTCTTTTGCCCAGTGAATCACCAAAATAATACATTATAGTGGCATATCCTTTTGAGGCTAGCCTCTACTCTTGTGAGCGTGTGCCGGCTGGCAGATTATATCGGCGGAACAAGGCAGGCATAACGTACATGCAGAGAGACAAAATAAGAAGACGTGGTTTAGTAATAAAGCTAGGAAGGATTATCTGCCATTTTGCTGAGCCCAGTGATGTGCTATCAACATGGATTTGGAGTAGAAAAGGAGTGACAGGAATGGAAAGATGACAGAAAGGAGGAGGGGGCTAGATGGCTTGAAAGCGCAAGCGTATGTGTGTGTGTATGTAGGGGGTGGGGTCTTGTTTTCTGTTTAATTTCTTAACCCCCACCCCCACCACCCCCAATGAGCTGAGTGTCAGTCACATTCTGAACTTGCCACGCAAACACAGTGAAATGATTGGAGCTGTCACTCAAAATAATGTGCTGTTTTCCACTGGAGAAGCTGGGAGAGGGGAAGGAAAGAAAGAAACACGGGGGAGCGTTGTTATGGGCGTAAGGCGTGCATTAATTTTAAAGGAGCTCGCTCAGCATTCTCTCATGATAGCACTAACGGTGACTTTGAAGGTGGCAAGAGAAATGAGTTAAAGTGCGAGCCCAAGTCATGGCCATAACATGAAAAGGATTTAACGCTAAAGCTAGGCATTGTCACGGACTGCTTGCCGCTTGATGAAATAAAGAACCTCCTGTTGCCAGACATGTACATTGCACACATGGAAACACTTCATTGCTCATTGTGCCGAAGTGCTCTATGGTGTCATAGAGAACTTTGTTCTACCACCTCGGCTGGCATAGAGCACTTCAAACTACCACCTCAGCTGGCAGACTGGCACCTACGTCGCTACAAGGGAGTAAGAGTCGCTCAACCCATTCTGGACTCTTCTTTGTCCTGGCCCGGCAATTGGGGGAATGAGCTTCCCACAGTAGTCAGGACAGCAGAGTCACTACCGATCTTCGAGACTTAAAACCCACTTCTTCAAAATCCCCCTTGGTAACTCAACCACCGATTTCTCTACCTCATAGGAATATATTGAAAAATGTATACTGAAAATGCATAAGCCAAGCAACCACGATGACATAATGATGTCCTCATTCTAGGAGAATGTGGTTTGCTTGCAAGAGCTGGTGGGTAACCAGTTCAACTGTTGACAAATGTACTGATGTACTGTAAGTTGCTTTGGATAAAAGCGTCTCGTAAATGCTGTAAATGTAAATGTAAAAGGTGTATCTTCAAAAGGGTATTTGTTAGAGGTAGAAAAATCCAGCAACCTAATGAAAATTTATTCTGTAAATAACTGACTGGATACACAGATTCAGCATGCAGTTTTATACAAATACCTATTTTCAAATTGTTTTGTTTCAGTTACAGAGAACTGAAGAAACCCACGAGCAAGGTATAAATAGCCAGCTCCAACCCAGTGGTTTAGAATGGACCTCTGACTTGGCCAGAATATCCTCTCAAGCCAAATACCCCTATTGTGTGAAACTTGTCACCCCATTGACAAGCTAATATCCTCATTCCTCGGAGTTGAGTAGCTGTCTCTTGAAGTTTTAAAGGAAGGTGTGAAATGAGGCACCTTTGCTCATCAAAGTCAGCGCACTCATCTCTTAAGCTGTGACTTTTAGCGCTGAAGGTTATTGAGTACTTGAGGTGATTTTATAGCACTCAGCTGGCAGCCTATTCACAGGGAGTGACACTGTGGGTCCTAGAGGTGAGGGTTCCCCACAGAGCACGGCCTCTCATGTGGAATGGGAAACAGAATAGGATGAAATAGACAGGGAGAGAGAGCGCGGGAGAGACTCAGCTATGGGAGAAAGGTTAAGAAGGTTTTTGCCAATGCGATGAGATGTGATTGGAATGAACAAAACTTTGGCTTCTGAAAGAAACGTCAACATGATACTTTCCCCCCTTTGGTTACCTTTGACTTTACCTTTACGAGAACACAATCTCTGTTCGTCTGCTCTGGGCGGCTCCAGTGCAGCCAAAGGAGTCAAAATGTAGAAAGAGAGACAGGATGGGAGGATGGGAAAAGGTGTAATTAATGTTTCACAAACTCAATCCTTTCCCCTCAGGCAAACTCTCTTCCCGAAAATTAAATGATAGTCCTCTCTGCTTGCCTCTGCTCCTGCTTTGCTTGCCACCGCAGCGCCTTTGTGTGAACCCGGAGGATTAGGCTTTGCTGTGCGGTCGTTGTGGCTGCGGGGAGGACTCCTCAGGTTTCACTCAAGGCCGCGTGTCTCCCCGAGGCGACAGGAAGATGTCAGCGTCTGTCAGCCTCTGTCTGTCATCTAAGCCCTGTCAGCCCTGGCTCTGCCAACGCTCCATCACGGCTCTGTCACTCTGAGTTTCCTCGTGGCCTGTGATCTGAGACACCCAGACAGTGCAACTGGCTTCTCATATCCGCTCAGCCCCCACTCTCCCTCCCCTCGGTGCAGAGACTATGTGACACAACAAACACAAGGTCAAGGTGTCTGTCATGTTCGAGTGTGTGGCTTTGGGTGTAAATGTACGAGCGAGCGTTCTTGTGGTTGCCCGTGCATGAAAGCGGGGTGCGTCATGGTGTGTTGTGGGCGCACGTGACTGGGTGTTTGTTTGCGTGCGAGCCAACGCGGCTGTTTTGAGTGACAGCGCGAGCGAGGCGCAGCCGGGCGGCGGCTCTTTGTAAAAGTGCACCTAGCTCCTCTTCCCACAAGTCCCCGCTGGCAACAAAGTGTCACGGCTGACAGGCCTCACAAAAGAAGCAGAGAGATGGGAGGCAGGGGGGCGCGGGGATTAAAAAAAGTTTAAGAGACGAAATTAAAGCAAAGAAGGGAACCTGACAGCACCTTGAGAAGAGGCATTGTCTGTGAGGGAAATGTATCTGTGTGAGTGAGCTTTGATCAGCAGAGGATGAGAGCCGGGAAGAGCTTGTAAAGCTGGTTCCTAAAGCCCATTGAAAAAGAGTAGAAGAAGAAGTCAGACCCGTACTTATTCTCCTCTCTGAGAAGCAAATGCACAGCTTTGATACGGTGTGTGACCCTCTCCAGCCATTGGTTATCTCAAACTATCACAAGCATGCCAATGCTAATGACTAGGAGGGACAACGGGGAACGCTAACATGGTTAGCTTTTGTGGAAGTTCTCCTGCTTTAAAACTTTATTTCAGTACACGCATTTTTGCTACATATTTGCTGAATAATACAAGTAAGAAAAAACATCCCTGGAACAATACAGCAGAAAGTAAAACCAACAAACAAAAAAACGTATCTCTCTGAGAACAAAACAAGTCGGAAAGGAAGGAAAGGGAGGAGCGGGACATTGGAGGTGAACCTTTGAAACGCATGAAGGAAAACCCAGAGAATGTTGGAGAGGGAGGAGATAATCACCTTTATTCTGTGATGGAGGGCTGTAGGTGGCACCGCCCCAGCCCTCTGCATAGAGCGCTATAGTGGAGAGAGTGCCTCCCTACAATGTTGTGGGAGCACTTTGATAGACAAAGCAGGGTGCTGAGGGGGAACATCATGCTGACACCTTCTAAGGGGGCCTGTTTACAGAGGGGCTTGTCTGATCTGGAGCCCCGCTCACCCTCTTGTATGGAAAACACCGGGGCCTTTGATGTGTCTCCCTCTCTCTCTATCTCTCTCACATTCTCATTTTCTGAGGCCAAAGTATACATTTTTCTTGCATACAGAAATAGCCGACACGGCCACAAGGCACTGAGACGCGTTCGCAAGAAGAGAAAATGAAGTATACTTTGCAAGAGCCTGAGTGCCCTTCCGTGTCTGCATTGCACGCGTTGCTGCGTGTTTGGTAGTATACCTTGGCCTTTATTTTGCTTTAACGCTAGTTTCAGTTTGGATATTTCTACACATTCATCTATGGAGAACGTGTTATATTTCAGCATCAGTTAACAAGGGCACTGATTTGGACCACTTCATGCATATAACGCAATATAATAGTTTGGTTTGGTAACTTTGGTTTTGGTATATATTGAGTGTATATTTCATACCTAGTTAAAGTCAAGCACTGACAATGAGGAATTAATAATGTCTGTGTGTTTGTGTGTGTGTGCACACAGGCAGGGTCAAATAGGACTTGTCAACAGGCGGTCGGATTTAATGTGACATTAATGTGGCCTGCCAGTGCCAATATCTCAGCACAAGAGACGTGTGCATATTTATAGTCCATAACTTCTGCTCCCTTGTAAAATATTAAATCCCCACTTGTGCTGGGAAACGCTGATTGTGTTCATAAACTAGAAATGTCTTTGCGCTGTAGAATTTGTAGAAAATAAAGCAGGTGTATGTGTGTGTGTGTGTGTCTTGTTGTTTTGGTGTGTCTGTGCAATTGTCAATCTAAAGTTTGTGTATTTGTGTCTATGGGCCCTATTTTAACTATCTAAGTGCAAAGTCTAAAGCGCATGGCCACAGTACATTTAAGGCGTTTCCAAATTCAGTTTTGCTAGTTTAACGGCGGAAAGAATTGTTGCAGTGCCAAGCGCATGGTTCAAAAGGGTTGTACTAATGAATTATTCATGGCTGTGTTTTGGGTGTACCATGCAATAAACCAATCAGTCTCCTCTCCCATTCTCCTTAATAGCCAGGTGTGCTTGCGCCTTGGCGGATGGATTGCTATTGTAATGGCCAAGTAGTATGAAAGAACGTTACTCTGCAGAGGAGACGTGCGTGAAGTGAAAGCGTGCAAGCAGACCATCTGATAAATATTATGACTAACCATTATGACATATAATATTATAATATTAATAATATTATTTCACATTGTAATCTTTTTATTTTTAATGTTTTGCATGTTTCTATGCTGCTGTGCGTCCCTGTGTATGTAACAGGCAGAGAGCACTGGCCTATGTAGGCACAGATCGCCATCTTGATAATGCACCTTTAAAATAACAGTGAAATACTGCGCCATTGACTTCAGATCAGGTTTTTGTTGGTCAATCGCGAAATTGCTTTCCGCTGCCTCAAGATAGCAATGTGCCAACATTGCACCTGACCACACCTCATTTTAAGACCAAAACGGAATAATGACAACTGTGTCGGTCTGAAACTCACAAAGACCGTTGCCCCTATATCTATAATATGTGTATGTGTGTGTGCATGCTTATGTGTGTTTATCAGCGATTTGTTTTTTTTAACAAGTGGAGTAAAGCACTGAAACAGCTCACTCTATTCGATGATTGATTTATACTGTCTGTTTTCACTTTATTCTAGGGCATTATCTGTGTAGGATTTATGGACCATTAGCTATGAGAGGCTGGAATGTAAATGGCCATTATCAATCAAGTCAGATGAGATGCTCAGAGCGTGACGAGTTCTTTTCATTTTCTATGAATGCCTTAGTAACATTTGGCTCCTTGTGCTGTAGAATTAGCCTTTTGAAATGAGCCCAGTACTGTAAATTAGCATGGATAATGTTGATCCTATGTGTTTGTAGTCCTTGAGGAGTTAGGGTCCAAAAATATCTTGTTTAAAGCTACAATCTCGAACAGTCTTATATTAATAAATGACAGTTTCCTTACCTTACATATGCCCACATATCAGCGCAAATCCCTATCCTAATAAGGAGGACATACAGAAGGTCTTTCTTTTATGCTCTTTATTAAAATAATAACCACAAAGCCGACAGCAAAGTTGGTGAAAACCAGGCCAAAGATCCCTTCACAGAAAAATGCCAAAAACAAAGCTCAATTGCAAGTAACTACATAATTGTTTGATTAGTACCTGTAATGTGATTACTGAATTTAGGAACAGTAATGCATTACATTACTACGTTACAGACCAATGTAATGTGATTACAGTAATGCGTTATCCCCTGATCGTGGGCAAGAAATTATAACCTTAGCCCTTCTGCTGAAAGCACTTTCCTCTGTATATTGCACTGCAATGCAAACCCTAACCCTGGCCCTCTTGCAGGACTCAACGTCTTGCAGAATGATGTGTAAGGGAATGATAAAAGAGAATAAAGAATATTTCAAGTTGTCTTTTCAATCATACTCTGACCTCAAAGTCTTGCTTTTGACATGTTAGTGAGTCTAGGGATACGATTTGGCCCTAGTTAGCTACTGGCTGCAGGACAGCCCAACTCTCACTCTTTGTTCAGAGCCTCTTTCTCTCGCTCTCTGTCACTCTCTCTCTCAATTTGCAGTTTTCTTCTTAAAAATGAAACTGAAGTCTTGTTTGAATCAACAGCTCCAAGCCCTCAGCTTTGACACCTCTCTGGTCTTTCTCGCCAAACAGATGATCTATTAGACAGAGACAGATGGAGAGACAGAGAGAAAATCAGGAAGAGCAAGGGAGAACGAGGGAGAAGGTGATTGCTCAAGGGAGGCTAAATCTGAATTGCTGTAAAACACTCTGTTGGAGGAAAGCAAGGGGATTTCAGACTCAATCGCTCAAGTGATTCAGCTGCTCGCGCACAAAAGACTCGACTCCTACCAATTCCTCAGAGTCATTGCACTCAATTGGAGGACAATTGGCTTTGACTGAGCTCACGCCCTGCACCCCCCCCTTCTCTGACCCCTCCTTCCTTCCCTTTCCCCCTGCTGTCAGTCTGTATCTCCTCAATTTACCCTGCTCGTGGTGCTGAGCAACTCCACAGACTTTTTCCTTCCACAGACGCAGCCCAACCCCTCCCCGCGTGTGGTCCTCCACGCCAGTGGGACAGATTGGCCGCTGAGACACATGACAGGAGTTCAAACAGGAGACAAGAATAATATCAGACATGTGATTCAGTGCGAAGAGGTCATCGGGTCTGACTGCTCCAGCTCCCCTACACAGGCACACGCACACACACGCACACACACGCATGCCCTCCGCTCTGAGTCCGGACCAACACTAATTGTAAACACATGATTGACATTCGCAGCAGCGGAATGCTCTCTCTCTTGTGTACGCCCGAGCTCCGACCCGGTCCCTATCAAGCCCCAATCACAACAGAAATATAAAGAAAAGTCCGGCGCCCGCCGCGGCAGCGCCAAATCAAATTGAAAGTGACAGCTTGACATATAATATGGCACCCGTAATATGATTAGGCCAGCGTGGCGCTGTCCTCTTAAACTCCCCCCATCCCATTCGACTCCAGCGTGTACACACTCTTGCCTTTAAAAAAAAAAGAAAGAAAAGAGGGCAAGAGAGTTTAGTTTGTCGTGCCATACGCCTCTCATCCTTTGAGACGAATTGAGATGATGCCGTAGTTGAATCATAACTCCCCCCACCCCCCTTGAGGAGCAATTGCAAACACGTGTGTGTGTGTGTGTGTGTGTGTGTGTGTGTGTGTGTGTGTGTGTGTGTGTGTACTCAGAAGAAGCTGAGTGGGAGCAAGTACACAAGAGGATAGCTTAGATCAGTCATTATCAGCAGCAGTGCTGGCACAAGCCCTCCTGTCAGTCCGCGTGATGCAAACCAACTGTGACAACGACGTGACATCATCCAAGCTACTCTTCGCAGAGCGGAGAGCGGCGTTGTAAAAGTATCATCGACAATGAGGAAACCACATGAAGAAATAATTATTGAAAGTGATGCTGTGGGAGGGGGAAAACCGGAGAAGTCAACCAGAATATGAGAGGCTGACCATGTTGCAAGAGAACCCCAGAGAGAGAGAGAGAGAGAGAGAGAGAGAGAGAGAGAGAGAGAGAGAGAGAGAGAGAGAGAGAGAGAGAGAGAGAATACAAATATAACAAAGTAGGGAGCTTCACTGAGGCAAAATGCAAAATGAACTTTCAGGGCCGAGTCCAGCAGGGAATTTAATAAAAAAATACTTCAAAAGGCCACGTCTGACAGTGAAAAATCACAAAATTATAATATTGAGCTGGAGAAATAAAAAGAAGACTTATTGTATTTGGCAAGGGCGAGAGGGATCAAGAGCCCAGGGCCACATTTTCCAAATGAGCCGTCACAGATCTTGGCTGTGTTCGTGTTCAGCATGGAGGCAAAGCTGGTACACTCTCCTCAAAACCTTCCTCAATGAAGTCTCCCTCTCTCTGGGGGGAATTCCCTATCATGTTAGCGATGACAGGATGAAAGATGTAGCGAGGGGCTTAGCAGGGACACGACTTAGGAAATGAATGGATGGCTGGCCCTGTAGTTGACAGACGATTGGGAATCCGAGTGTGCTGTATTTCTTTGCCAAGCACAGTAAAATTGAAAGGTCTTGAGTTTCCTGAAACGCCATTCCTCAACTGTGTTTAAAATTTGTCAGCGACTCAACCTGACAGTTCTGTTGGCCTTCAAACCTTTTATACTCCTCTATTGAAGACTGTTACACTATTTGGTTTTTGGGTTTTTTAATATTCGTGTGTTCCTTGCCAAAACCCCCAGTATGTGGCTCATCATGGAGGCAAATGAATGTTATCCATCAAAATCCCCCAGCTTGCATGTTTGGACACACATTTTCCTCTCTTGCCTTGCTCCTGTGACTCTGCCTCCCCGCCCAGCCTTTTACTTTAAGAAAAGCCTGTCACAGGATATCAAGTCAAGCCGAAGACATAGTTGAGCGCCTGTGACAGGCTGAAAGCCACTCAAATGGCTCTATAATGAGTCTAATAATGGTGTGGGTAAGCATAATTTACCAAGGCCGGGGCCCTGCTGTGGTTAGGGGAAGGGGGTGGGGGGGGGGTGGGGGGGGGGGGGGTAGCAGAATGGTCGCGATGACAACACCAGGCTGACAAAGAAGGTGGAGGAGCTCCAAGCCCGCCGGTCTCCCCGTGGGCCTGCCCTCACCCCCCAGTGCTCATCAGTAACCACTGGGCTGGAAAATCACACATGACTGGCTGCTTGCAGCGGGCTGAGGCCGGCTTCACAGTCACCCTGTTTCCTTTGAAACAGGGATCTGGGTGACCTCACATCGCCCAGGGAGACCGTGTTAACCGTATCTCCGCTTCCCAGTGTGTGTGTGCGTGTGTATGTAGCGTAGGTCTTATCTGTGTTTGTATGCGTTGTTTGGGTCGGATTGTGTATGTGGCTGCTGTACATACACACACACAATACGTGCCTGAGCGCTGTTTGCGTGTCTGTGTTTGATGCATGTGACGTTTTGACAGGCGGTTGCCACAAGCCAATCACCATCATCATCCCCAGAGAGATAGTACCCTTGGGACAGATAATCAGAAGTCCCCCAGGGACGCTGGCACAATGACCCAGACACACAGGACACACACACACACACACACACACACACACACACACACACACACACACACACACACACTCACACACACAGGAATGACAGACATGCATGTCCTTGCCATTATCCCTGAAGGTGCCTGTATAGTAAACGGGGTGTAAGTGGGAGATGTAACCCTCAGATTCCCCTGTCCACTGACCTCCTTTAATATGAGATCTTTAAATTATAATTAGCATATATGACACTCAGGGGGCAGGATAGTCTAGTGGTCTATGTGTTGGACTCTCAGCCAGAAAGTCATGGGTTCAAGCCTCAGAGGTGGCCTACCTGTAAGCATCCTTGAGCGAGATGCCTAACCCCTACCTGCTCCATGTAATTGTAAGTTGCTTTGGATAAAAGTGTCTGCTAAATGACCTAATGGTAAAAGTGTGTTTGGAGTGTATGTGATACACTTATATTTAGACCAGCCATCCATCCACAAGTGAACTAATAATCCCAGGTCTCTTTTTCTCTCAATGGGACTAACCTGGCTAAATAAAGGTTAAATAAGAGTGATAAACATTGTTTAGATCAACTTCAAGTAACAATTTAAGGGGCACGAGTATTTCCTGCCTCCATCACGTTTTCTAGCTCCTATTTTTCATAGATGCATTCATCTATGCATTCATGATACTTCAACGCATTGCAAAGCTGCCTCTGAAGATCTAATATTGATATGGACTGAATCCAGCTGCATTCAGACCTGTTATGTTAATCGTCCGGGTGTGATCACATAATAACGTTTGGCATTGAGGCTAACTGTGGCTACTTTGTCTGTACAGCCACAGATGAAACAGGGGAAAATACAGTCTCATGTTATGTGTTTAAAAAGTATCTAAGGCTGGTGCTTTCCACTCTCTAACTTGGAGATAATTAGTTACGCTGTGTAGCAGGGGGCTGAGAGTTAGAGAATTTGACACTGAGGTGTGTGTCAAAACAAGCTTGTGTGTGTGTGTGTAGGGTGGCATACAGAATTGGGGAATGTGTGTGTGTGCGGGGTTGTGGGGAGGGGGGGGGGTGTTGCGACCGAGAACAGAGCAGGAGGTTGTGGGAGACAGCCATCAGGGCTGGTTGCGTGCCTCTGCTGGGGCAGGTAGATCAGCAGGCAGCCTTGGCCGTCAGCCACCGCGTCAAAGTCACTTTCACAAAGTCACGGTGACACGCGGTGCTCCGAGCACTGGGGGTTTATGTTACATTACCAGTGAAAAGGGATAACAGCCTGGCATTTGACGCTTTGGGGAGGAAGGGAAAGTTCAACCTGAACCTAAAAAATTCGAAAACGAAAATCTCTTAATCTCTGTATTGTGTCTCTGTATATCTTCCTTCTCTGCCTCCCTCTCTCCTTAAGCATTTCCCCCCCCCCTCACATCTCTTCTACTCTCCCTCTCTATCTGCATTACTTTTCTCTCGTTTTCTGTGTCTCCCTCCTTCAGCATCCATCTCTCTGCTCTCTCTAGCCCTCCCCAGCTTTCCTCTCCATCCCCATGGGTCTCTCTACCCTCCAGTCAAAGGACAAGCATGTCCCGGTGTGTTTGGCAGTCCGACAGCGTGTGCCGGCTAAACTAAAGAGACAGGGCTGCTGACAGGCCCTGTGCCAGAGCAGAGCATGCCAACAGGGGAGATTTGGGGAAATATGCCCTGTGTCATTTCCTCTTCATTTCCCTGACAACTTCACTCTGTCAAAAAGGGTACGTGTGATTGTGTGTGGGGGGAGGAGGAGGAGGAGGAGGAAGGGAGGATGCGCTGCAGTGCGTTCATGTGCATGTGTGCGAGGAAGGGAGGCAGACAGACAAGGGGACAGACAGACAGAGAAGGGCGCCGAGCGACGAATGGCAGATACATTCCACCTACTCGGCATGTGCCGGGAGGGCCCCTCACCTGCAAAGCTTCACTATTGTGACCGGACGTTTCCCGCTTCTTTTTTTTGTTGCTGGGTGAATGCGCTCGTCGAACCCAACCTCAAATCTAACCTATCCAATCTTTGATCCCTCCCTTTGTGTCTGTGTGTGTGTGTGTGTGTGTGTGTGTGTGAGAGTTGGGGGAGAAAGCGTCTCATGTGAGGCAAAGCGGAATAAAACAGCCCGCAGAAAAGCGGCGCGGCGAACATGCTCGCTGTCAGCCGCACTCGGTTAATTTGATGCCCCTGTCTCCACCGCCGCCAGTTGAGTCTAATCTGGTCGAGCGCTGGAAATGAGTGCTGGTGACAGGGATGTCAACAGCGGTTTGTTTCGTGCTCGACAGGAGAACAGAACCTGCCTGTGTGTCTCTGTTACACAAGCGCCCGCCACCCCCCCCCCCCCCCCCTCCCCTTCCCCCCTCCTTCATGGTCTAGACCTGGTTGCCGTGATACCTTGGAGAGTTCCGGATTCCCTGGTGTACTCCAAAAAAAAAAAAGAAAAGAAAAAAAAATAATAATCCTGCTACCAGAAGCATCTGTACACCAGGAGCCCACATTAGGACTTCTCAACGCTCATAAATCACGCGCCAAATAACTTTAATCTAAAATTTCATTAAGTAGTCCTTGTCAGGTAGTAAAAGCGAGGGATAATGCAGTGGTGTTTAATGATAATTGGTGTTTGGTTAATAAATTCTGCGAGTTCAGATTACTTTCTAGCAGTGGCTGGAATGCTAGCATCAGCAGTGTAACTAAACCTCAAATTGATTAACTCGCATGAACCAGACTCACAAAGATGGCAGTGGTCCAAATCAGAAAAGAGAGAGGGGCGGGTGCGAGAGAGAGAGAGAGAGAGAGAGCATCAGGCCGGATGGTGTTGTGTTGCTCTGGTGTAAGGAAATCAAGTCCCCCTGGGCGCATTTTTAAAAGCCTAATGCCTTTCAAATGATGTCATCACATTTTACTGTTTTTCACCCTCGCTCTCTCCCACCCTTTTCTCTCTCTCTCTCTCTCACCCAATCTCTCTTAATATCTTTCCCCTTTTCAAACTGTTTCCGTCAATCTTACTCTGCTACACCCCCCCCCGACACAAACACACACAGACACACACACACACACACACACACACACACACACACACCCTATTCCCCATCAGTGTTTTTGGCTACGGGGAGAGAGAGAGAGAGAGAGGCCGGGCATCACGTGACGCATTAGAATAATGGGCGAGCGAGAAAAGCAAAACATCTTGTGTTTTTATGACTGATGTGCTTTTTTTTTTTTTTGCCCTCCACTTTTATTTCCTGAAAGTGATATCATAGTAATCAAAACCACAGAATGTTTAGAGTGCAAAGTGTGATTGAAAGGGCACCATTAAGGAACAGCTTCTACACACACACACACACACACACACACACAGTATTAGCCTATTTCTTCTGCCTTTCGTCGTTGTTGTTGTTGTTGATGATTGATTTTTGATTTTACCCCAGCCATTAATGGAAACTGGGTGTGGTCGCCACAGTGAGATGTGTGTTCTGTCTTAGAGGGGGGGGGGGATTTACACACACACACACACACACAGAGCCGCTCCTTCTCAATTTATACAGTTCTCACTCATCCAGAGGCTCTCGTGGCACATCCCCCTGGCGTGTTAGCGGTAAAGCGGACACGTCTTCGCAAGGTTCTGGTGACGTGCAGCAGGGAGATGTCACTCACTCTCTCTCACACACACACACACACACACACACACACACACACACACAGTCAGAGGGGAAGTGTGTGTGAGCATGAGTGTAGCAGACAGCCGGCAGTGTGACTGATTCGAAGCCTGCTTCCCAGATGGCCTGCTCAACTCTGCTCCAATCTGATCTCGGAGCCTTTGTTCTGGCATGTTCCATTAAGGCGCTGTGACACCACTAAAGGCAGAGGGGAGAGGGAGCTGGTCTCAGATCAGATAGTGCTGAATTATACAAGTGTTTTTTTGCCCCCCCCCCCCTCTCCGTCTCTGTGATATTCTTGTACGAGCGCGGCCACAGTGCCGTGCGTGTCGTATCTTTTTGAGGAGAGAGAGAGAGAGAGAGAGAGAGAGAGAGAGAGAGAGAGAGAGAGAGAGCAGCTCGCCGTAGATTGGAGCGATTTGAATATTTTAGTTTGATGGAAGGATTTGATTTTTATTATAAATAGTAGTGTAGTGAATGTTTCATAAAATCATATTCTTTTACAGCGGGAATGTTGCGTCGTGATATTATTAATGATCGTTTTGGCGTTAAAGGGAGACTTGTAACCAGTGTTACAAAGATGTCGCCGTTTTGTGTGAAACTCAGCATGCCTCTACCTCGCGCCTGATCGCTTGGCACTCATCTCTGCTCCCCCCCTCCTACCAGCACTCCTAGGAGCACACTGTTCTCTAGCCCTCCCCCTACACCGTTGCAGTACTAGTGGCAGACATACAGGTTTCTGGGGGCGCAATAACGCAATTAATGACACAAGTGTGTCCCTTTAATGCAAAAAAAACAAAACATCTCCTTCTCCAATTCTATTTTTCTATTGATGTGTATGCACGTGTACTGCAAGTACGTATGCTTTCACAATTAAACATGTCCACATACAATGCACTACCACGCACTGTAGCATGGCCAATACACTGGTATGCACACAAAGAGTTATAGCAGCAGCGACTTAACAGGCTTTTATATAAGAAGCCAACGTCTCACCTGTGACAGTCACTTTTATGTTGTGTCTGCCTCAGTGTATTGCCTTTGCATAAAAACAGCAGCACCGGAGGGATATAGAGAATCAATACAAACGATAGCGGTGATGGGGGATGAGGGGGGGGGGGGGGGGGGCGGTGGGGCAAACTAGAAAAGAACCCACCCCCTGACGGCCCCCCCCCGGCCAGTACCCAAAAAATAAGGGGTGACCAG